>JFHB01000342.1:0-19080 GCA_000729835.1 Atkinsonella hypoxylon
AAGTGGGTCCGCTAACTAATTAGGTTTAGCTTGCAAGGAGGGGTAGTGTGACGTACTATAGCCTGTACACACCTATAACCTATAAGCTAAAGTATTCCATCTGTACAACGGATTGGAATCTTGTACCCTTTTGCGGGGAAGGGAGCGCGGTTAGTCTAGTGGTGACATACGTTAATAGTGGCTTAGTTAGCGGCCGTTACAATTGTATCAGATAAGATTAAGTAGTATAGAAAGAGAAAGTAGGTGTAATAGAATCAGTATAAAGATAGAGGGATTTAGCTAGCTTCTGGCTGAGTTCTAAGATAGCTAGGGGAGTTAAATCCTGTAGCGTTAGCCGCTAAGGGTCCCAGCTAGTTTGTCGCCTCAAAACTAAACCCCTAAATGACCATGCAGCCTACACTAAAGCGGGTAACGATATAGCGCACGTTAAGATCGAATAAGGATCAGTAAAGAGCGAGATATTTGTTAGTGTATGCTATTAAACAATAGCAGGTAAGAAGATTAAATAGTTAAAAAAGGCAGAAATAAAATATTAATTGTAGCTTAAAAGATATATATACACAAAAAGAAGCTAAATATATTAAAGAGTTAGAGAAAGTATTACTAGTAGTAAAGTAATATCTCTTAAGAGTTAAGTGTTGTAAATTAAAATAGGCTAAAAGATATTAATTAATTAAAAGAGCAAAAGCCTAAAAAAAGAATTAGCAGAAGCTGCTTATATACTTACTTACTTAGACTATCTAAATATCTAGGTAATACGCACTTTTATAGAGAAAACCTATATATAGTATCCCTTATAAAGCTAATATAAGAGTGTAAGGGGGTAACTTTACTGCAATATAATACCTCTCTAGTTATAAATAAGCTTATAAAGTAAGACTTATAAGTAACTTAACCCTTTAGCTAATTCCCTTAATCCTAAAGTCTTAATCCTTTTATCTTCTATAATAGCTTTAGTGTCTTTAGTGTATATAGTAGCGTCTCTTTTACTAGTAATAGCGTTCTTATAGCTAGGCGCTTTCCTTTATAATAAGTAACTCTTTCTTAGCAATTTATACTTTATTTAGTTACTTTAGATATAATTAAATAGTGTCTTTTATTTGCCTTAATTATCTCTTACTAAGCGCTAGAATAAAAAAGAGCTAGCAGTATAACACTAAGATTTATATTAGTAATAGAATTATAGGCTATTATAGGTTGTTTAGTAATATATCTTTAAGCTAATACTTCTATTTAATCCTTTATAGTATAGTATTCTCTAGCTTTAAGCGCTTATTTTACTGCCCTTATAATCTCTTTATCCCTTTGCCTAGATTTCTACTTCTGTACTAATAGCCCTATAAAACATAAAGATAGTAGCTAATACTTTAAGTTCTATAATTATTACAGAAGCTAGTTCTTACTGTAAGATTCTATTTAATCTTTTTACATAAGATCTTATAGTATACTAAAAATTCTAGTAAAGACCTCTAAATTATTTAGCAGTAGTAATAATAAAGAGCTTTATAAATTAGTTGTAAGCTATAGTAGCACCTTAAACGTTATAATTAAAGACTTCTTTTATGCAAGAGAAAGTAGCTTATAATATATAAGAGCCTAGCTAGGCTTATTTATTTACATTAGAAGATATAAACGCTATTCCCTTACTGTTATTGCTGCTTTAATAGTTCTATTATAGATAATAGGATTGCTATTAAACTAAACAGCAGCAATAAACTAATTCTCCTAAAGTTATATAAGCATTTATTTATTAACCTTTATTAACTATTTAATTACTTAATTGTAATTACTTAAGGTAAATTTTTAGGCATTAAGCTCCTTTAGAACAGAAATTCTACTACTAGTTATCTATAAGTAATATCTTAAGATAAAACGCTTTATAGTATCTTCCTAGAGGTAGCTAAGGTTAAAGCCTATAGTTTTAGCTTTTTTAATAACTATATATCTATTTATAAAACTAAGCTTATTTACTGCTATTGTGCGTAGAACTATTATAACTCTATTAGTACCTTTATAGTAGTTATAAGACTAATTAATAGAGTTATTAGTTATAACCTAGTTGTAAAGGTGCAGTTTAAATTTATTCCTTAATGTTTAAGTAATTCTATAGTTGCTGTATTAAGTATAAGGTATATTATATAAGCTGTTACTAATAAGATTAATTAGAAGATACTTAACTAAACAATAAAGCGTCTATATTAAGAAGAATAAATAGGTATATCTATATTTCTAGTTACTTTTCTACTTATAATATAGTACTAAAATTGCCTAGAATAGGTATAGATACTAAAGGAGCTATAAAGTTTATACTTAACTATAGACTATAGCTTTAAACCTTTTAATTCTGCCTTTAGGTTCTATATTAAAGTAATAATAGTATCCCTTTAAGCAATTAAAGATAAAATAAGTTTAGTAGTTATTAAAGAAGAGAAAGCTAGTAATAAGTCTTTACTTACTTATTTTATTATATAAGGCAGAAGAGTTATAGCTTATATTATAACAGTAGAAAATAAGTTAAAACTTATCTTTAATTCTATATACCTTTTAACCTATAAGTCTTATAATTTTACTTTAGTTTATCTCTTCTATATTAATTATAAAAGACTTCTTAAAGATAACTACTATATACTTAATCCTATAAGTAATAATCCTTACTATAGTAGTAAGCTAGAATTAATCTAACTATTTATAATAAGTCTTTTGCTTAAAGAACTTTATTAGAAAGCTATAAACATTATTAAGATAATTAAACTAAACTACTAAACTTTAGCTAGGCTATATTAACTCTATAAGCTTAAAGTTATCTAAATTGTAATTCTAATAAAGTAGTAGGCTAAAAGAAGGCTACTTAAAACGTTGCTAAAAGAGAGGCAGCTAGCGCTTATAGAGCTTCTTAAGAGGTAAATCTACTTAATCTTGCTCTTTTATACAAAAGAAATTGCTAACTAGCTTATAGACTTACACTATAATGTAGTACATTAGTAGGTTCTTTAACGTTCTAAAGTAATATATTTATCCCTTATATATAACTCTAAAGCTAGTCTTAAAAATAGGTTTCTAGTATTTATTTTCTATTTTAGTAGTAGAGATTAAATAGCTTTTAAAAAATTAAAGGTAAAAAAGAGCTTAAGTAGGTATTTATAATAAAAATATTATAAGAATAAAGGAATAAAGAGAGAGAGAGAGTAAGAATATAGACTATATTATAGTTAGTATTATCTTAATAAATCCTTAGTTAATAGCTATCTATAATTGTTATAATTTAGTAGAGGCTAACAGTAAATATATACTAAGACTTTAATAGCTGTAAACTTATTAAGTAATTTATAATATTCTCTTTAACTAATTATATTTATTTTCCTTCTTTCTTCTTATAACTACCTTCTAGTATAGCCTCTTTCTTATTGCCTTTATTAGCACCTTTAATTATTTAATTATAGCTAAAAAGCTTCCTTAAAACTATAAGAATCTTATAAATATATAGAATATTATTAGTAAAAGAATCCCTTTTACTACTCTCTTTTATTAGGTTACTCTCTCTTAGAATAGTTAAATAAATATCTTTCCTTTAATAATGCTTATTAATATAGTAAGTCTTTTATAAAAAAGCTTTTAATTATACTTCTATTCTTTTATTATACTAATAAACCTTACCTCTTTAGTATAAATTTACCTTTAAGCTTTAAGTCTATAGAGGCAATAATATTAGTGCTAGTAAATACTTAATATACACTAAAGTTACTTTTTAATAGAGTTCTATACCTAATATACCTTTAAGAGCTATTAAATTCTTTTGCAATTAGAATCTTAAGGCTTAGTTTATTAATAGTACTACAAAAGAAAGCTCTCTTTTATATAAAGTTACACTAGAATTAAACGTTAAGAACTTTATCTTTATTCTAACTAAGATAGCTTATCCTTATAGATATTTCTATTATACACTTACTAATTATTAAAAGCGCTATAAAGCCCTTTTAATCTTATTCTTTAGTAAAGAGAATAGTGTATTTTGCTCTTATTGCACTAATATATATCTTTAAACAGTTACCTTATTTAGAGAATATATCTACTTTCTATTTTACAGCTATACCTCTCTTAAGGATGTCTATAGCAGCTTATACAGTAATTACATCTAGAGTAGCTCTACTGCTATAAGCTATAAGTAGCAATTTACAAAAGGTTACAGTAACTACAGCTAGATTTACTATAATGCTTCTTTTATAACGTTCTAGGGTAAAGACTAAATAAATTAACTATTTATCCTTCTAAGGCTCTAGAAGGTTCTTTATAAGGATCTTTCTCTCTTTATAGTAGTTAATATTCCTTACTCTTTCCCTTAAACATTAAAACTACTAGAATTTCGCTAGAAGATTAAGTGTAAATTACTTAAGTTAAAAGATAAAAAAAAAATAAAAAAAGAGTAAAAGTTAAGCAGCTTCTCTAGTTAAAATAGAATAAAACTATACTTATTTTTAGTAGTTTTTAAAAACTTTTTATATATTCTATTTAATCTAAGTTTATAGTTTTAATTTTAATTAGCTTTAAATCTCTAAATAATCTTAATATACTATTATTAAATCTTAGTTAGTCTTAAATATATAAATAAATAAACTTAATTTTCTTTCTTTTTAAAGCTAAAGATATAGAGACTATAGCATTAGCTTTTATAAAAGCTATAATAAGTTATATATTCTAGTAAAGTTATAAGTAAATTACTAAGATTAAATAATATTATTAATCTTCTTATAGCTTCTGCGCTTTTTTTTAGGTATTATTAGTAGATAAACTTCTATTATATACTTTAGATAATATTATAGTAAAAGGTTTACTTTAGCGTTATTATCCTTAAAATCCTCTTTTTAGTATAGCTATAATATATAGTCCTTAGAAACTATTTAATCTAATATATTATATTAAGTATTAATAGGTTGCAATTTATTAGTATTTTGCTTAAAGTTGCTAGTGTCTTTACTATACTAAGCAGTATATTGTAGAGTATAGAGCTATTTATTAGCAGTAGAAGTCTACTATCCCTCTAGATTAAGCCTAAACTTCTTAATATAATCCCTAGAAATAGTCTTATTAAGCACTATACTATTTAGGGTCTTTAAATAGTAAGCGCTAGTAACTTTTGCTTAGCTATATACTTTAAAAGAACTATTCTATTATATTACTAACTTCTTCTTTATTAATATATCTATAACTCTTTATATATTATATATAAGAACTAGATCTTCTAGAACTAATTAATCTTTCTTCTTTTATAATAATATCTCTTAGTTTTAGTTTATTTAATTAGCTAAGCATTACCTAAATATAAAGACTTTTGCGTAAGCCTTCTAGATATCTACTTCCTTTTATTCTAGTATTTTAACTTTTACTTTAAAGAGATTCTATATTATTATAACTTCTAACTAATTAATTAACCTTTAAGTAGGAAATTTAACTTCTAAAGGAAGAATAAGCTTTTAACTGTAAATTAGGTAGAAAGTAGATTTACTATATAACGCTTATACAGCTATATAGTCTATTAATAGTGCCTTATTTAGCAATTTAAACTACTTTCTATTAGAACCTTTTATCTTTAAAAGAGTAAATATAAGCGTTTAATAACTAGCTTTAATAGGTAAATTAGCTTTTAAATTATATACTAATGTTTTAATCCCTTTAATTCTAATAGCTCTAACTGCTTTTTTAAGATTTCTATATATTTCTAGCTCTCTATTAAAAACTAAAAATTAAAAGACTTTAAATTATATAATTAGTTTTATTAAGAACTTCTAAATAGCTATAACATTAGTATACTATATAGAGTGTGCTTCTACTTATCTAGTAAGGTTATATCTTACTTCTAGAAGGTACTTAAAACTATAATTAAGTAGTATATATTAGGTGTTAATATATATCTTACTTATTAGGTTGCTTAGAGCTACTAGTATTAATAATTCTTTAGGCCTCTAAGGAGTAAACTTTTAGTATATTTTACAACAGAAAATTATTGCTTAAACTATATTCTAGAGTTCTTTCTAAAAGTACCTAATTCTAGCTACTTAAAATATAACTTCTATACCTTTATAACCTATTTACTTATATAAAGCCTTAATAATCTTCTTCTATTATATTAGGTCTTTAATAACTAAAGTAAAACCCTTTATTGTACTAGTTAGTCTTTTCTATAATAGGCCTTTATTTAAGAAGTATTGCTTAGCACTTATATAAAGTTACTTATACTTACTCTTATTTAGATTAAATAGTCTTTATAATATTAAAAGGAAATCTATAATTTATTAAGTTCTAGAAGTATAGTATACTCTATTATATAGCTAAATCTTATTAACGTTAAGCTATAAGTTAATAAAATCTTTAATGTCCCCTTTAGCTACTTAATTTAATATATTAGAAGGCCTACTTTCTTTATACAATAAAGTATTAGCTATTTTATTCTTTTCTCCTAAAATATACCTAGCTGTAAAATTAAACAGTATAATGTAACTAATCTATTGCGTAATAAGCGCGCCTAGGACGTTATTAATAGCACTATTAAGCTAATATATAAGTACTTAAGAATTAGTCTTTAGAGTAAAGAGAACTCTATAGAGATAAATTTATAGCCTTCTTAATATATAAATAATAGCTCTATATTTCTGCTTTATTTTATTATACTTAATTTCTAAATTACTCTAACATCTGCTTTTATATTATATAGAGTATTATTGCCTATTAATAATTTACATTAAAACTACTCTTTATCCTTTTAAGCTTACATTAACTATTAATATAATTTCTTTAGCGCTTAGGCTAAGATTAATTATTATAAGAACTAGTGCAGTTATTATTATATACTTAAGGACCTCTATAGCGTTCTTCTAGTCTAGTTCTTAAGTCTACTTAGCACTCTTATTAAGTAAGATTATAAGAGGCTTAGCTTTTATAGAGTAATACTATACCTAAATGTAATAACAGCCTATAAGCCTAAGAAAGAATCTAACCTTAAAAACATTTTTATACTCTATTTACTTTAGAATCTTTATTACTTTTACTTCTAAAGGTTTCCTTCTATTAATACTATATATAAATCTAATAATCTCTATAGTCTTTTAGTATAGCTTTAATTTTACAGTAAATATAGTGTAACTAGCTAGCTTAATATTAATAAGGACTTTATTAATGTTAATTAAATATTCTATAATATATCTTTATATATTAAGTAACACTTTCTCTCTATTATATATAGTAGTAAGGCCTTTTACTGTAATATTGTTTAAGAAAGGCTTATAAGTGTAAGGAATTAGGTTAAAAAGAATTCTCTTTACTATTTAAATAAATTAAGTAATAGAGTTAGTTGCTCCTTAAGGAAGTATATAAAGTTGTAGAAGCTCTATTACTGTTAATATTATTATTAAGTCCCTACTTTTCTCTATAAGTAGCACTTAGTTATAGCTTAATAGTAAATTAATAACTAAAAGTATCTTATATATTCTAAATTCTTCGCTAAAAGCCTTTACTCCTTCTAGAATATAGGCATTCTATATTATAATCTTATTATAGGCTGTTGTAAACAGCACTAGCTATATTCCTTTATTCTTCTTTATTATTAAAAAGTAAGGGTTTCTATAAGATCTATAGCTCTTTTTTAATAACCTATACTAAAGCTTCTTTTTTAATAAATTAACTAGTCTCCCTTATAGGCTAATAGGTATTAGTATTAACTTTACTTTCTAAGCTCTATAAGCAATAGTATAAATAACTTAAGGCAGTATAACTAAGGGATTAATCTATTTACACTTTAATAAGTTTTACGTTAGTACTACCTTTTAGTTATAAAGAATTTCCTTAAAAACATTAACTTTTTCTACTATTAAATATTCTTATACTTATTTAACTATTTAATCTAAGCGCTCTTTTATTATTTAAAATCCTTAGGGTTTTTTGCTAAATCTTTCTATAATATATTTAGTGTATTTTTCTAATTTATTTAAGTGTACTTTTGCCTCTTCTTACTTCTTCTATTTCTACTTAAGGTCTCTATTAAGTGTAAATCTATCTAAAGGAATATTATCTTTTAGTAGAATCTTATTAGCTTTTTACTTATATAATATATTTACCTTTAGATTAATTAGTTATAATTGCCTTAAGGGCTAAATCTTCTTTATAGCCTCTTTAAGTTAGCTTCTATACTAGTTAGCTATTCCCTTTATTATAAGGTTAGTAATAGCTACGCCCTTATTCTCTATTATAAGCACTAGCTCTTTATTGTTGTTTAACTTAGCTTTAAGACTCTCTTTAACTATTTAATTATAAACTAAATCCTTAAATAACTTATTAATTAAGATTAAATTAACGCTAGTAGCTATTGCTTTATTTATTATAGTCTTCTATTTAATACTTTTAGTAACCCTTAAGACTAATATAATATTACTAAAACAGCACTTTAAGAGAAGCTTACCTCCTTTATTACTATACTTAAAGGTAACTTTAGCTATATATATAAAAGGTATTTTAAGGATTAATTATATATATAAAGACTTTAGTGTAATATAAAAGTAAATTAGCGTTTAGATATTTCTAAGGTATAGCTTTATTATTACCTCTTTTAATATTATAAGCTTATATAATGTAAAAGATATAGTAGTAGTCTCTTACTTTATTAGAGTTATTTTTAAATTAAGCTCTTTAATAAGGTTCTTAGTAATAATATTCCTTTATAAACTATAATCTATAAAACTATTAATAAGTAAAGAGTTTAGGCTTTTAAGTTATACTTAAAGGTAAGGTAAGTTTTATAAATAGCTTATAATTGCTTTTAGCTTTAAAATACTATTTAATTCTCTAATATAAAGTGTATTTACCTATAGGTCTACAATAAACTTCTTCTCTTTAATATAATTTTCTATATATTTTTGTATAATATTCTATAAATCCTTCTAGATACTACTAAGTAGCTGTCTTATGCAATTATTAGTAATATCTTCCTTATTGTCTTCTGTTGCCTCTTTAACTATAGTAGATATTGTCTTAATAATATTAATTAATTAATCTTTTTACTCCTTAACTCTTTACCTCTTCCTTAGGATAGAATATAGAGGTATAACTTTAGCACTTATTCTGTTAATATAATAGACTTTATTAACACTATTTACTTATATTAAGCATTTATTCTCTATTGCTCCTATAAGTATAGGCATTAGTTAGTATAGGTCTTATAAGCTAACTCTAATCTTTTTCTAAAAAATATCTTTAAATAATTATATAAGAAGCTATACTTTTATATCTATAGAGCTATCTTCCTTAGCTTTCTTTTCTTTCCTTTTAGCTTAGTTTTCTAAAGCTTCTTTTTACTTAGTAGAGCGTTACGTTCTTATAGTATAGACTCTAAAGGGCTAGGCTGTAATTCTCTTCTTAATTAGTATATAGAGAGTTCTTTTAGGTCTATATTCCTTTATCTTAAACGTTAAAGTTGCTATAGTACTATTAGTAGAGTTCTTCTTAAGGATAGCTTCTAGTAGAATATATATTAAGTAATAATTAGAAATATTAATCTTATTAAAGATTTAATCTAATATCTCTCTCTCTTTCTTATTAAGCTTCTAATAGTTTAACGTTTTTCTACTAAATTCCTTAACTTAAGGATAATACTGTTTTGCAATACAGTAGTTAAAACAATTAACCTAGAACACTATAAGCCTATAAAGACAACTTCCTATACTAAGGAAGCTTTATATAAGAATAGGTAGCACTAGATTATTTAATTCTACTGTTAAGATGCTTGCTGTTATGGACTCGAGCCTTAGGCTTGGGTCTTTCAGTAGAGGGAGGACAGCAGGAGAGGGACAGAGATCTATATAGAGAAAGAGAGAGAAGCGAGCTATATTTGTCTAGAGGTTAGCTAGACTTCACTAGGCCCTAGAGAGAGAACCTTAGCTATAGAGTATATACTAAAAGGGGCTCCTAAGGGGATAAACCTACCCCTAAATATATAGTACAGAAGTATAGAGAGGCTTTTAGTTCCTTCTCTCTTCTCCCTTTTCTCTCTATAATTATAGTTTTTATTATAGACGCTAGTTAGTAGTAGCTCCTAAGCTAGTTTATTATATACTATAATTATTCTATAGATAGAACATTAGTAAGAATAATATTGTTTAGTTATAGCAATAAAGGCCTAGCTAGCTAGCTTAAGTACCCTTTTAACCTCTATAGAGAGGTAGAGAAAAGTATAGTAGGAATTAGCTAGAAAGCAGCAGAAATTACAGCGCTTTATAAGTTAGTTAAGAGCTAATCTCTATAAATAAAGAAACTATAATACTTTATAATAAACTATATATAGATAAAGAAGCAGCTTTAAGCTGTAGTAAGCTAGCAGCTAGAGGAACCTAAACAGAAGCCTCTACTTATAGTAAACCCTTATAATAGAAATAAATAGAGCTTTTAGGCCTAGTAAATAGTAATTACCTAAAAGCTCTAGGCTAATAGTGCCTTTATAGGTATAATATAGAACTAGTAGTACTATCTATACTAAAGCTTATTGCCTAAGGTTTAGTAAAGAGTAGCTGCCTATTATAAAGTAGGTAAAGTAAGGGAATATAATATATAGAGATTCCTTAATTACTTAAAATTAGTCTTTATAGATCCTTATTAGTAGAACTAAGCTCTAATTAAGCTTAATTAGCTTTAATAAGGTAGCAATAAGTAGTTTATAGAATTCTATATTTATTTTAAAGAGAAAATTACACTAGTAGAAGGGGCTAACTAGAATAATAGCGTAAAGTTAGCTAAGCTATAAATAGCGCTTAATAAGGAAATAAGAGATTATAGTGTAAGAAGAGATATTCTATATTATAACTACCTTTAGGCAGTAAAGTGCTACTATAGTATTGCGCTAAACCTTAAGTTATATTTTATTAAGGAATAGCACTAGTAGAAATATAGCTCTAGCTCTAAAGAGCCCTAAAATAGTAACACTAAAATAACTAAGGTTAATACTATAAGAACCTAATAGAAATAGAAAGAGAGCGTAAAGAAATCTAGAGTAAAATAACTAAATAAAGATACTCTATAAGTAAAGTAGGCATTTAAGGCTAAACTTAAGAAACACTATTAAAAGAGGCAATACCTTTAATATAGGTTATTTTAACACTATATTTAAAGATATAGATTGCAACTAGTAGAATAGAAGCTAGAATTAACTAGTATATAAGTAGTAGCTATAGATAATATATAGAAAGAGAACTCTAATAAGTTAAAAAAAGGCTTGCCTTTAGCCTTAAGCTTAGTATAAGAGTAAAGGTAATATAAATAATATAATAACTCTTACTTAATAGGCAGCTAAAAGAAGAATATAGAGAAATAACTAAGAAAATAGATATATTACTATTCCTTATCTCTATACTCTTTAACTAACTATTGTTTTACAATATATAAATAAATAGTAAGTGTAACTACTTTACTGCAATAAGTAAGAGTTTAGTGTAATACCTTAGCCTAAAGTAAGTTCTATTACTATATAAAAGAATAGTATAAACAGCAGTAGAGGTTAAATAGTAGTTCTATAATAGCTACTAAAGGAGCGCCTTAATTGCTTCTTTAGTTTGCTTATAGGTAGATATTAACAGCTAGGTCTTCCTAGTAGTAGCCTATATAATTCTAGGCTTAACCTAAGATTGTATCTTTAGGAGTCTATAGTTAGCCTATAATAGAGTTATCCTTAACGCTACTAGCTAGAGCTTATTAGTAGGTAAGGCTAAGGGCTTTATAATTTAAGCAATAAGCTCTTAGGGCGTTAAGAACCTAATAAAACTAGTATTAGCAGTAGTTTATAGTGCTCTAATAAAATAAAGTAAGAGCTAAGTAGTTACTATACATTTTATTACTATAAGCCTTTAGGAAATTACCTCTATATTATTATTGTAAATCTCCCTAGAAGGTTTTAGTCTACTAATACTACTACCTAAATTAGAGAATTTTTATAATCTTTTTAAAGAAAAGAAGGCTTAAGGCCTTTTACTATATAAAGAACAGCTAGATTACTATATTAAGCTAAAATAGCAGCTAAATAGCTCCTTACTGTTACTACTGTAGGCTCTACTATATAATATACTATAGAACTATTTATTAGAAATTAAAAGGTAAGTAATAAACTTAATAGATAAAGGGTAGATTTAAGCTAGCTTCTTCTTAGTAATAGTGCTTATTCTTTTAGCTAAAAAGCTAAGTAAAGGTTAATAATTTTATATTAATTATTAAGCCCTTAATAAGATTATAGAATAGAACTATTAATCTCTTCCCTTAATAAAAGAGATACTTAAGTTATTATTAAAGGTACATTAGTTTACTAAGCTAGATATACAGTTAGCCTTCTATAGAATTTAGATAGTAGATAGTAAGGAGCACCTTATAGCGTTTTATACCTAGTTTAGCCTCTTTAAATAGCTAGTTTACCCCTTTAGGTTAGTAAAAGCTCTAGCTATATTTTAATAATATATTAATAGTGCACTAGAAGAGGCCCTTAGGGATTATATAACTGCTTATTTAAATAATATCCTTATTTATATAGAGAGTTCTAGGAAAAACTATATATATAAGGTATAGAGAATCTTAGAAAAGTTGTAGCTAGTAGAACTACACTTAGATCTTAAGAAATACTACTTTACTATAACTAAAGTTAAATACCTTAGCTTTATAGTAGTAGTAAAGAGAGAGATACACTTAGATCTAAAGAAAATTATAGCTATTTAGAAGTAGTAAGCTTTTACTAAGTTATAAGAAGTATAAAGCTTCCTTAGATTTATAAACTTTTACTATAACTTTATATTAAATTTCTTAGATATTATAGAGCCTTTAGTTAACTTAATAAAGAAGGGAGTTCTATTTTAGTAAATAAAGAAATATAAAAGGTTATTTATAAGGCTTAAGGAAGCCTTTACTTTATACTTAGTCTTAGCTTAGTAGAACCCTAAGAAGGATATAGTAGTAAAGGCTAATTACTTAGAAGAGGCCCTTAGTAGCTATTTATCCTAATATAATAAAGCTAGCGTACTTTAGCCTATAGTATACTATTTAGTAAGGTTATTTCTAGTTTAGTGTAACTATACTATTTATAATAAGGAGCTCTTAGCAATAATATTTTACCTTAAAGCCTAAGCAGTAGAGTTATAGAGAGTAGTATACCCCTTTATAATTCTTACTAACTATAAGAATCTAGAATACTTTACGTCCTTATAAAAGATCTCTAAGCGTTAAGCTAAGTAGGTAGAGCTTCTCTCTCTCTTTAACTACTACCTATAATACTGCTTAGAGCTATAGGTAGAGTAGCTAAATATATTATTATAATAAGAGTAGAATTAAGAGAGAGTAATACTATAGATAGGCTAGATTCTCTAGCCTCTCTTTATTAGCTATTTTAGTACCCCCTATAGAGATAAGGAGAAGGAGGAGGTTATAAAAGATATTACAGTAGAAACAGCTAGTAAAGTAACGCTAAGAAGTTAACTAGCTAAGGCTTTATAGGTGCTAGCTAGAACAATACTATTTCTAGATAAACACTTATAGAGCCTATAGAACTAAGGAGTATAGAAAGATCTAGTATACCTAATAAGGTTAAATATAGTCTAGAAGGGAAAGAGAAGGTTTTTATTAAAGGTAAAGATATAAGAATAGATTGTAAACTATACTCTTAATATATAAAAGGCACTAGTTTACTAGAGCTGCCTCTAGGTCCTTAAGTATAAGCTATTAACTACTATACTAATATATAGAATATATAAGTTGCTAATGTTAAGCTACCTAGGATAAAATACTATATTTTAGGCATTAATATATAACTACTACTAGAATAAGCTGTTCTAAGATATTACTTAGTATATTTAAAACTGCTACTATTACAGTAGCTAGAAGAGTAAAAGGTTGTAGTAAGGCCTATTGCAATCTATTTTAGCACTAAATAGGTATTAGTTATAGATCTCTATAGATTTTATAATAGATTTATTAGTGCTAAGCTAGGCTATACTCTCTTACTTAATAGTTATTACTAATTAACTTTTAAAGTATATATAGTTAGAAGTAATAACCTCTATAGAGGTAAAGAAATATACTTTATAGTTTAAGTATTATTAGTAGTAGTTCTATAGGTTTCTAAAATAAATTATCTTTAACTATAGTTTAAACTAGTTAAGTACGTTTTAAACTACTCTTTATTACTTTATTAGAATTAAATAATTACTATTTACTTCCTATTACCTATAAATAAACAGTAAAATAGAGAGAGTTAATTAGAAAGTATAAGTAATTCTATAGGTTATAGTTACCTTTTTATAGTTTAACTAGCCTAAATACCTTCTTATATATTAGCTAGCTATTAACAATAAGAACTCTTTAGTAATAGGCATAAGCCTAAACTAAGCAATATATAGGTATAATATAGACCTTATTTAGAAGCTTATAGATAAAAAGAAGTCTTAAGTTTTATATAAAGAATAAGCTTTAGTGTTCCTTAAATAACTATAAAAGAGTATAAATATTACTTAAGCTATAATTAACTTTACCTAGTAAGGATAATAAAAGCAGTTAAATAGAAGCTATAAGCTAGTAGAATAGTATAAGGTAGAGAACTTAGTTTAGCTAATACTTTATTATATTAAAATAAACTACTTAAGTTAAAAACTTAATTAAGTTATAGTAAAGTATATAGTTATAGATATACTAACACCTTTAACTATAAAATTAGATATTCTACTAGGAATTTACCTAGTCTTTTATATTAACCTTATTAAGTAAGTAGTAATAAACCCTTTACTTTTTTAGTAGTTAGTAGACTTAAGACTTAGTTTTAAGCTAACTATAATAAATACTAACCTATCCCTTAGAGAATATAGAGTAAAGGAGATTTTAGCTGCTAAAAATGCCTTAGGCTAAAGAAGATACTATTAAGTGCTTATTAAGTAAGTAGAATTTATTTAGCCTATATAGAAACTACTAAAAAACTTTCTTAATATAAAGGCACTAAATTAATTTAAGTTATAGTAAAAAAACACTTAATTTAATAATAGGCTTAGTAAAAGTATAGTAAAATTTTATATAAACTTTAATAATAACTTAATTATTTTTAACTAAAAATAAAAGAAAATAAACTCTTTTTTATAAAGACTTATATAATTACTATAAAAAAAAAAAAAAAAAAAAAAGAAAAATAAAAGAAATTCCTTAATAAGTAGTAAAAAGGCGTTAGTGCTTATAGCGTAAAGGTATAACTACCTAAAAGGCGCCTTACTGCTCTTTAAGCAGTTATAAAATAGAAGCTAAAGAAGCTATATAGTGTCCCTAGAGTAGTATAGAAGCTAGAGCTAGAATAGTAGCGCTAGTAGAAGGTATAGAAGCTAGAGTAGGTAAAAATATAACTAGCGCTTTAGATTAAGGCCTTACTCTAGTAGGTATAGGTAAAGATATAATATCTTAAATAGCTTAGTACTTTAGGCATAAAGGTATAGTCCTTAAGGGAAAGAAGATAAAAGGGAAGAAAGTAAAGAGAGCAGTAAGCTAAATTAAGGTTATATACTCTAGAAATATAGATAGTAGTTAGTGCTATAAGTAGTTTAAGCTTTTAAGCTCTACCTAAAGGTAAGTATATTCCTAGTGTATTACCTTAAGGTTATTCTATAAGAGTAAGGGAATAATATATAGTAGTAAAGAAGCCTTATATAGCAGCAAAGAGGTAGTAGTAGCAGAGGTTAGTAGCTTACAATAAGGTATAAGTATAGATAAAGGCAATAATAAAAGTATAGTAATAGTAGTAGTATTAGTAGGTATAAAGGGCAATAAGAAGTTATTATTAATATTTATAGAGATATATTTATATTTATTAGGGTTAAACTTATTATCCTTTAGAACAATAAAGGCTATAGTACTCTTATAGATTATAAAAGAAAGAAAAGTAAGTGTAAAAGAGCTACTAGCCTAGGTTATATAATAAGGAGGAGAAAAGAGTATAACCTCCTTTTCTATATAATTAGCAGTAAGTATATCCTTAAGTATAGTATTATAGTAGTTATATATATTTAAGAACTTATAAGTAAGAATAGTTTAGTAGGTAAGCTAACTAAAGTAAAGAGAGATTAATGTAAACTTAACTATAAAACCTTAGTTAATAAGTTTCTATATTCTAGTAAAGTAATGCTGTAAGTAAGAATACCTAGTAAAGAGGCTTAAATTCTATATATAGCCTCTATACCTCTATATATATAGTTAGTATTCCCTTCTTTAGCTAAAGCAGCAGTTATATAAGCTCTTCTTATAAAGGTTGTTGCAATATAGTATATAAATATCTTTAAGGATATTACTATTAAATAGCTCTAAATTGTTTAAGTCTCTTTATATAAAGAAACTATAGATATAGCAGCAATAAGGGACTATTAGCGCTATAGAAGTAGAAGCAGTAAGAGCACTAGCGCTAGCAATATAGCTATTAAAGTTCTAGATATATTTTAGGTTAGTAAGAGAATAAGCTATATATAGATAAAGAGGCAGTATACTCTAGGCTAATAAAATAATATTTTGCGGTTTTAATTAGCTAGCTACTTATAGTTAAATAAATTCTATTTAGTTACAATAGAAAAGAGCTCTTTTATATTAAAAGAAGCAGCAGCAGCTATATAGTGTAAAAGGGAATTTTAGAAAACAACAATAGAACTATTTAGTTATAATATAGAGGTAAGATAAAATATAAAGAAGGAAGAAAAAGATAAAGAAAAAAGAAAAAGAATTATTTATTTTTATATTAGAAATAGCTAAGAGCTAGCTGCTAGTTTATTGCATACTAAAGGGATAAGAATAATAATAACTATTTACACTCTACTAGCTATTAGTTTATTGTGCACTAAGAGAATAACACTAACAACAAACGTTTACGCTCTACACCCTTAACAACGCCCCTTATATATAAATAAGTTATATATAACTAATAACTATTTACAATAGCAATAAGGATAAAAGAGAAAGAGTGCCTTTTAGTTAATAAAAGAGATTATTATACAATAATTGCTCTAAATATAAGGAGACCTAGGGATATAGGCAGTTTATACGCTAGCAACACTAGTATTATAGCTAGTACCTATATACTAGTTAGATAATTAATAGTTATATATAAAGGCTTATAAGGTAGAGAGAGATAGAGGTTTAATATACCCTAAAAAGGTACAATTAAGCGAAGAGGCGTAATTAAACTATTATAGTGTAACTAATAGGTTAGTTAGTAGAGCAATAAACAGCTATTACTAAGGTACTATAAGCAATTAGAGGGAAGGGAGGTAGAGCAGATATCTATTTATATATTAGCTCTATAATACTATATAAAGTATAAATAGTGTATTAATGCAGCAATAGAATAGCTAGAGTAAAGCGCCTAGGCGTAAATATTATACTCTTTACTTTTTATAGGTAAACAATAGAGGAAATATAAAGAGAGAGTAAATAGAGAATTAGCTGCAATTTATAGTACCTACTAAAGACAATAAAGGGATTATTATAGAGGCTAGAAGAAGAAGGAGAGTATATTATAAACTTAAGCCTTAGGCTTAAGTCTTTTAGTAGAGAGAGAACAGTAGAAAAGAGATAGAGATCTATATAGAGAAAAGGAGAGAAGTAAGCTGCATTTGTCTAGAGGTTAGCTAAACTTCGCTAGGCCTTAGAGAGAGAACCTTAGCTATAGAGCATATACTAAAAGGGGCTCCTAAGGGGATAGACCTACCCCTAGATATATAGTACAGGAGTATAGGGAGGCTTCTAGTTCCTTCTCTCTTCCCCCTTTCCTCCCTATAATTATAGTTCTCATTATAGACGCTAGTTAGCAGCAGCTCCTAGGCTAGTCCATTACACTTGCTCTCTAATTATACTTTATAAAGCTAATCTTATTGTTATACTAGTGAAACTAGCATTAATCTACGTAATAACCTTCCTTACTACAGTAATAGCAGTAATGCTGCCTTATGTAGCTTCTAGTTATATAGGTCCTAAAGCTTTAGGTATTGTTATATACATTAACAGCGTTAATATATATATTCTGCTTTTCCTTCTTCTTCTTCCTAAATTTCTCTTTAAAAAGCTTTATAATATCTATCTTTAAAACTGCTTACTTTATAAGTATAATCTTTATATCTTTAAACTTCTAGGTTAAATTATCTATTTAATCTTTTACTTCTAAAATAGGCTGTATAATTTCCTTAGCCTTATAACTAAAATCACTTATACTACAATACTTAGGACTTCTTCTGCCTAGAGGTACATAAAGGTAGTCCCTTCTATTGTTATAAAGTCTAGAATCGCGGTCTTCTAGCTCTATTTTAGCTTATATATACTAGCTAAGCTGCTCTAATAACT
Organism: Atkinsonella hypoxylon; assembly: GCA_000729835.1. Lineage (NCBI taxonomy): Eukaryota > Fungi > Ascomycota > Sordariomycetes > Hypocreales > Clavicipitaceae > Atkinsonella > Atkinsonella hypoxylon. The sequence continues at coordinate 18,364 of JFHB01000342.1, forward strand.
CCCTATAGGGCATTGCAACGAACTTAGCTCTAGTGACTTTTATTTAATCTATAAAGCTAGTAAGTACAGCATCTAGCAAGGCCTTATAAATGTAATTGGACTAAGCGGTTACACTGCGCTATATATAGAGCTTAGCGCTAATTATAGCAGCTTAATGCTCTTAAAGCTAATAGAGGGTGTCTTTTACGGTCCTTAAATAGTTCCTCTTTAGGTCTTTAAGCTTCTTGTTAGCTTGCTCCTTTTAATCCTAAGAAGTAGCTTTATACTAAAGCAAAAGCTGCTCCTTAGCTTCTTTCTAATTATATAAGGCACAAATAACCTTTATACGCTTACTGTAACGGACTAGGTCTTTGACCTAGTCTTGTAATATAGATGTCAATTGTACAGAGTCGTGCGACTTGTATAATACGTATCCTTTTGCTGTAGGGGTCTGGTGGGGGGATTAGGCTAACGCCTATATAGAGTGCGTAGGCATCCGCTATAGCCTAATTAGGCTACTCTATAACATTTATATAAGTTACCTTAAGGTTACAGGTTTAAACTAGCGCGGAACAGCTTCTAGGCAGGTTAAGTCCTAGGGCAGCGGGGGGGTCCAACCTAGGCTAATAAGGCAATAGATCCTTAGGGGGTGCGTAGTATTACAACTAGCTCCTAGCTAACAACGAAGAGACTGTATGTAACAGAGGAGCTATATAACGGACTAGGTCTTTAACCTAG
>JFHB01000343.1:0-18952 GCA_000729835.1 Atkinsonella hypoxylon
GCCATTCTCCCCAACGTCAACTCACCAAAAGCACGTCTTGTTCCGACCAGAGATAAGCACCCACCATTCCGTAGGAACAGTAGCCCCCCGTCGCGGCCCCCCTCGTAGAGCGTCTCCCTCCAGTTCTCCATCGTCAGCGTAGACAGCTTCATGGAGCCGAGCTTGGCCTCGAGCGCCGCGCCGGCATCGTAGGTCCCCGGGTTCGGAAGATACGCGCCCATCCTGTCCATGAAGGAGCGGAACTGGGCCGTGTACTGTCCCAGGGGCTCCTGCTGCGCGGACGCAAGGAGCGGGAGTGCCGCGAGAAGGGCGGCAGAGCAGCAGCGCATAGCTTTTTATTTTTATTTTTCTATTTTTGCGGTTCTGATGGGAATACGAGGCAGGGGCAGAGATGTCTTGAGGTCTGTGGGATGCGGAGAGGCCTAAAAGGGGGGCTTAAAAGTGGAGCTGCTGCGCGGATAGCCCGATACCCCTTTATCTCGCGCTCCTCCATTTTGCTGATGCACTCCTCTCTGTAACTGCACACTAGATTAGTTAATATATGTATCATCTTGGAACGAGGAGATGGCTACTAGTTTTAATTAGAGCCCTCTATCGATGCATTATTGCTCTTCTCTCTCTTTCTCTTTATTTTCCAACTCTCTTGAACGCATGATGAGGCCCTCTACTTGTTTCTTTGCATTGATACGTCTTCTTGCAATATCGAACGAGGTAGATATACTGCGTAGCGCGTGCAGGGTCCAAGTACATATATATATATATATATATATATATATATATATGTACAGGCGTAGGCCTTGTAAGTTGCAAGGTGCAATACTTGTAGGGCCCAGGTCTGTGGCGAAGGAGGCTAAGACGGCCGTTACCGGCGGCCCCTAGTAATTTATATGGAAGTACTAAGTATCTATTGCCTTTATTAGCTTATCTAGTAACCTCTATATACGCCTACGTTCCTTGCGTAATTGCGCGTGTATATATATATACGCCTGTGTTCCTTGCGTAATTACGCGTGCATATATATATATATATTCCGTATATATATACCTATATACCTATGTTCCTTCTGTAATTGCGCGTATATATATATATACGTCTACGTTCCTTACGTAATTGATTACATTAGTAATGTTTCTGCCTCTACGGAGTAGAGCGTGCTATATATAAATTTGCGCAGAGGGGTTCTAGCAAAACACTAATTAGTCTGAAATCGGAAGGTACCAGGAGGGCAACTTGTCCAATAGGGGAACTCGGACAACTTCCCGTGCCCTCGAACGAAGCCGGCCGCATGGGTTGTTCTCGCCGCGACGTTATCCATGCTACGTGGCCACTCTACACTCAAGGTTCGGTGAGACCCCTTGCTTATCAGCATGACCTCAAGTGGCCCTTGCAAAATAGCACAGGCTACGGAGTAAAGTTCTATACAATTGCATTTTAGCTACGGAGTACGGAATACTAGTGATACTTGCGTAGTAGCAATAATTAGGCTATATAGAAGTTTAATATAGATCTCTTGTTATAAAACAGCACGATCGGGCCAAGCGGATGCCTGTGTGCTCTATGTAGGGTTAGCCTAATCCTTGCCGTCCATTCTAATCACGGCAAAACAATAACTACGTATTGTACAAGTCGCAAGACTTAGTACAATTGAATGACCTCTACTAGCAGCTAAACATCTTACCTACCTAATCCATACTACAAGGCTTTTAAGCTATTCCCAGCATTTAACAACTCCCTTACGAGTAGTATATCAAAGAATTAAAGGCTGCTGTATTACTTAATTAAGAAAGCTCTTATTTATTAACATGTTCCTCCTTGGGCTACCTAGGTAGTGCGCTTACAAGATGTCTCATATAGCTCTTTGTCACTTAGATAAGTGCAAAGTACCTCTCTAAAAGGATATTTATGCGAAAACTTTAAAGCAGGCCAAGAACTTTTTTATATTAAAACAAAACAACTTCTCGTAACGATGGATATCACACGGCCAACGTTTACCGTTCAGCGGGTCCGGCATAGTCAAAGCGCCCGCGCTTCAAGCACTTCAAGAATATACTCGGCAGAAAGAGCCCAGCCTATAGTTAACATATATACTCTGTAGGGTTAGTATAAGCAAACGTATAATTACACACGTATTGCCCACGACGATTAGGACAAATTTGTTTACATCATTCCTACACCTCCAGAAGATCCAGAAGAAGGAAGAACTCTCTGATGCCGCTCAAGTCGCATAATTCTGAAACTCAACTACGCATCAACACAAAAATGGTGCTTATACTAGCACAAATAGTACTGCTTACTACCCTCATTTCCCATACACTAGCCGGTGTCGCCGTCGACGATTCTATTCGAGGCATTGACATATCAAACACCACATTCGAAAGCGCACCCGATCAGGGAAATCAGCCACCAACAGATGAAGTAGTTCCTAGACAGACAGGTACCCGCCGCAGACGAATTGGTCGGGACCACTGCTTGAGGGCATCCACCATACGGGGAAGAGAGATCATAACTCTTTATAGACTCCATGAAGCAACATGTGTATTTGACGATTTCTACGCAGCTGTCTGCGGACAAGTTATCCCGAACATCCCATACGAAATGCCCACAATCACACTGGCAGGCACATGTAACCCCGGCGAAAGATGTGGCGTTGAAGCGTTTGAAAACTACTGGGGACTTAACAAGACCGATGTTTTCTGCGAGCAGCCTGGTGGCAAACGTGAGTTAAATTGGCCACAGAAGGTTGATTATGAACCACTCCAAACGAGTGAGTGCAGCGCTGGGCTCACTCTAAAGGGGGGCAAGGCGGCCAGGGAGGGCGAGTACATCGCTCTGACAGTAGAGTTCTTCGACGGTCCTAACCCAATGTTTCATAAACCAGCAACGACTGCTTCAGCCTGGATTCAAAGCAGCATGAATCATAATATGAAGTTGAAAGTCGCTTACGATACCAAGGGGTTTTGGTGGCAAGGCTTCCTTAACCCTAAAGAGACACTCCAGGCCTGTTTTTACCGCACGAGTCCCAGGGACGCTTCATGGGCTCGTATGACTTGGTTGGATATCGATAAGTCAATTGGTGCTTACCCAATATATATCCTACCACCACATTTACCACCACACAAGAATTCTGGAAAAGGGTAGATTAGGTCTGGTAGTTCACTGTCAGGTTGGAATGTCACACACACGTACCTAGCACTAGGTAGCCTTAGGTAGGCAGAGTCAATACCTACACTCACTGAGGAACGACACCAGTCACCAGTTGACCGAGAAAGACCAAATCCACCTAGTGAGCGCTGAGCACTGAGCACTGAGCACCGCCTGGAAGCTATCATGATCAAATACGATAAGCCAGCAGATTGCGCGACTGCTTCCAAGCTGACATCATGATGAACAAATCGAAGCGGTATAACCTGCGGCGGGCCAGTGTGCCAGCCCCACATATCATGACATAAGCTAGGTACCTAGGTAATTACCTATAATCTTCCAGCCGCCCAACTTAGGTACCGGCACCCAGTTCATCCGCCTCCGACTCGCAAAACGCGTCAAAACGCGTCCACGACCAAGCCTATCTATCTATCACACCACTGGCAGCACCAACACCAACCCGCACCCCACGACCGGCCAACATGGCCGCCTCGAAAAAGAGGCCAAGCCGTCTCTCGACGCAGCGCCCAAACAAGCAGCGACACTCCACGACAAGACACGCCGCAAGCAAAGAATCAGAAGAATCAGAAGAATCAGAAGAAGAGCACGACGACCGCGCCAGAAAACGAGGCCGACCATTGCACGCCAGCGTCATCGGCCGACGAGGCATCCCCCAGCCCAACCAGCCCTCCTCCACCCGCGCCCCAGACTCCGACACACCATCCGCACCGCCCTCCCCCCCAAAACCCTACGTCCACGTCGCGCCGCACACACGCCGCGTGCGCCAGTCCGCCATCGAAGCCAAATGGACGCCCCTGGCCAACGCCTCCCTCACCGCCGTCCAGACCACGCTCCAGCACGCCCAGCGCCCCATCCTCCAGCGCCTCGCCGACTCCCCCCTCCGCCGCGAGCACACCGCGTCCGCCCTCCGCCTCGTGAGCGCCCGCATCGCACGCAAAATCACCCGCGGCCTGCCCTTCCCGCCCGCCTCGATGCCCGCCAACGTCGGCCGCGCCCCGCTGCAGAGCGACGCCGGCCGCGAGGTCGAGCTCAACTTCGAGAGCGTGCTCGACGGCAAGCTCGGCCTCGAGAGACAGCTTGCGCCCGCGCTCGACGCGCTCGACGTCCTGCGCCGCGAGAAGGACGCCATGGAGGCCGAGCTCGAGATGGACTATGAGACGCTGCGCAACCTGGAGGCTGGCGCGAGGGCGCAGGCCAGAGAGCAGAGGAGCTTGCTTCGGAAGGCCCATGCGCTTACGCCCGCGGCGCCTGCGTCCGCGACAGCGGATGGCGAGGGCAACATGGACCATCTTGAGTTGACGAGGGATGAGTATGCCATGGCAGGCGGTGCATTCACGGTACGCATCCATCTTCCCCCCCTTCTTTTTTTTTTTTTTTTTCAACACCCTCTATATACCCCCCCCTCCCCCCATCTGAACAAGACAAAGTGGCTAACGAAAAAAAAAAAAATTAAATAAAAAAATAGGACATCAAAGACGATGACGAGATCTACCCCCTTGCAATGCAACTGGGCACCCACGTCGATCACATACGGGCCAATCTTGAACAAACAGATGGGTTGTTGCCGCAGCTGGCCAAGAGTCGAGCTGCCTTGCGGGCCGTCCTCCTGCGCCACTTGAACCTCAGGCAGTACGAGCAGATTGTGCTGGGGTGACGTGACATTGTGTGACCATGGGCTGGGCGAGATCGATTTATGTATTCTGTATTTTCTTGGTTTTGAACCACGGCGCATACGGATCGGTGTATGGCCTTTATTGGACACCATTGGCAAAAGGTATTTCTAATCATTGTACATGGGGACTTTGCTGTCTGGGGGCGTTCTGGCGACTGCATAACTATGAGAACATGGACTGCATATTTGTGAAACAACATGATTTATCTACTTGCAAGCACTGGCTGATCCGTGACGGCGACGTGGTACAATGGCGGCAGTTAGTCAGATAAAAAAACGCTTCTCAGTGTCACGGCAGCAACGTCTTGTCATACATTGGCTTGCATTCATGAGTACACAAATGGGCTCACAAAGTGCACAATGCTCATGTCTAGATACGTCATCTTTTTATTTTCGTCTTGACGTCAGCGCACACGCCTCACATGACGGTATCAATTCTAATCGTCAGACTAATCTAGCCACCGGCTTCTGCTCGTTTTACTTCCAAACAACACCAAGCGGCTGTCAGATTTACAGCTCACCAGACTTTTCAATGGTAATCTTCTTCTGGGTCTTGCCGCTCTGGCTACCAAAAGACTCAATCGTCTTGACGACAGACATGCCGTCAGTGACCTCGCCGAAAACAACGTGCTTGCCATCAAGCCAAGGGGTCGCGACAGTGGTGATGAAGAATTGCGAGCCGTTGCTGCAGTAGAAAGCATGCGCGTCAGCAAAAGAAACAAGGCAAGTACCTCATATACCGACAGATCCAAGAAAGGAAAACAAAAACTTACGTGTTGGGGCCGGCGTTGGCCATGGACAGCAGACCGGGCTTGGTGTGCTTCAGCTTGAAGTTCTCGTCGGCGAACTTTTCGCCGTAGATGGACATTCCACCAGTGCCCTAGAAGCTTGGATTAGAACCACGGTGGGACGCTCGGATAAAGAAATCCCCCGGAGAGCTTCAGCCCAAGAAAAAAAAAAAAAAAAAAAAAAACCATTTGACTTACGTTATGGTTGGTAAAGTCACCGCCCTGGAGCATAAACTGGGGGATGACACGGTGGAAAGAAGAGTTGGCATAGCCGTAGCCCTTCTCGCCGGTGGCGAGGGCACGGAAGTTCTCGGCCGTCTTGGGGACTACATCATTGTAGAGCTTGAAGGTGATGCGGCCAAGGGAAGCTGCAACAAGCTCTCGTTAGCTTCTGCGACGGACCCCAGTCAGTCTGAACGGTAGTTAGAGCGTAAACATACAGCCATTGGCAGAAACGTCGAAGAAAATCTGAGACATGATGGCCGGATGAGATGAATCGAGCCGGAGGACAAACGTGGGGGTGATTCAATTGAGGTGAATTCTGAGGTGGAAGATGGTTGTGAAACCCAAAGAAAAAAAAGAAAAGGTTGAGTTGAGTAGTCAAAGGAAGAGAAATCCTGCAAATGGAGGGACAGCAAGTGCGGGGTCAAACGTCACCCATATGTTAGGCGGGGTGGTTGACAGGCTTCTACACCAATCAGACTGCGTAATCTCGTCCTATTGTGGATAAACGACCAACCGAGGGGCAGGCCTTCCCCTCCAAGCAGAAGGGATGAGTGCAGCTGTGTGGGCTCAATGATGGACCAGGCTTCTATGATGCGCTCAATTCAAGCTCGATTTGATTTGAGAGGAATGTTCAACGCAGGTTCGGCGCAAGGGTGGTGGCTGCGGCGGTCAGTGGGTCGCGAAACCGTGCTTCGCATGATAGAGAGCTGCGTGATTTCCCAACGCAACTTGTTTCAAACCAGAGAAGAAAGAGGAAAGAAAGGAAGCATGAGCGTAATCCTGTGTGCATCCGCCCAGCTGGCCGATGATTCAATCAGCTCTATGCCGGATGTAAACGCGCACTGCGTGGCGAAAGTATCTCTAGCAGGTCCCATCACCAACTTTATGGAAGCTTAAATCATGTACCAGAATTCATCATGAGCCTTTCAGCCCAGAATAGTCAAAAAAGTATACAGCTTCACGAAAGTAATCGACAAGAAACCACGTCTATCCTCAATGGCAGAGACCAACAGTCCGTCACCACCTCCCCTCCATCGCATGCAATCAGTAAAACGAGGCTAGTTGATTGACATAAATTTGAAATTGATATCCAAAGAAACAATGGCACATGTAACCCTGCTTGTGGTCGCAGAAATATATAAGCTTTTCTTTCCTTTTCCAAAAACCACCCACGAACCGGGAAAGATGACAGAAAGGGGCCAAGTGACCCAAAGATTCTCCAATCGCCGCCGTGAAAATCGCTTCCATGACATGTTATGGCTCTTCAACGATATTAAATACAACACATCAATCTAGTTGAAGACATCTAGCGACGGAAGCGAGCGAAGCCAGTGGGCTTGACGAATCTGCCGGTTCCAGTCCCGGTTCCAATCGGTTGAGTACCGTTACCAGCAGGGAAAGGGGGTTGAGTGGGTGCGGCCCGGAATCTAGTGGTTGATTCTTCACCGCAGCCATCTCCATCATTGTTGCCGTTACCACCGTTCTTACCACCGTTGTTGCCGCCATTGCCGCTATTGTTGCCGCCGTTACCATCATTGCTGCTTCTATTGTTGCCGCCATTACCATCATTGCTGCTTCTATTGTTGCCGCCATTGCTACCACCGTTGTTGCCGCCGTTACCATCATTGCTGCTTCTATTGTTGCCGCCAATGTTACCACCGTTATTACCACCATTACCGGCATTGTTAGGGGGCTGGGTAGCAGCAGGGTTCTGGCCTGACGTGCTGCATGCAACAGTGACGTAGACGGTCGGGGGAGTGACAGTGACAGTCACGGTTGAGGCAGGGCAGGTGCCCTGTGAGGTGTTGGAAGGGCTGTTACCGCCAGCAGGTCCAGCAGGTCCATTGCCGCCATTACCACCATTGCCACCAGCAGTTCCGGTAGGGCCATTGCCACCATTGCCACCATTGCCGCCGGCAGGTCCGGTAGAGCTAGCTTTGGAGATAAACACAGTACGAGTAATCTTTCTGGTAGAAGTTTTCGTGGTCGTACCCTCGGGAGTTGTCGTAGACGAAGACGAGGAACCACCAAAGGGCTCAGCAGAAGCCTGTGTGCGGGGAAGGGTTATGGTCTGGTGGAGCGTGGTGCGGCGAGTGCTGGTGACGACCGAGGCGGTAGAGCCGGTGCCAATAGTCATGATATAAGTCTTGTCGGAGACAACATCAGTGGTCTTAGTGGTCAAGTTAGGCTTGGATGAGGATGCGCTGGCAGGAATCGTGGGCAGAGTCACCCCGGGGATGGAGATGGTGCTGTTGGGGGCAAAGAGCGTGCTAGAGGCCTTTGCGAAGACTGAAGATGAAACCTTGCTGGCCTCGGCCACAGGGCAGATAGTGGTGGCTAGGGTGATAGTGTCGGTGACAACCTTGATCAACTTCTGGTCGTCTGGCAAGACAGCGATCCTGTCGGGATGAGCCGGGCAGTTGGTGACGGTGGCAGCACAGCTGGTGATGGTGCGAAGCTGCGTCGTCTTGAGGGTCAAGGTGGTCAAGGACTCAGAAGCGTTGGCCCGGGGAAAACGCATATGATGGCCAGGGTTGTTGTAGGCAGAGGCCACGGCGGCCATCATACCAAAAACAGCAGTGGTCTTCATCTTGTCGGTTTATGTAAGCTCAGGTTTCGTAGAATTCTGGTACGGGATGTTGTATCTGTTGTCAGATGTCGTGCGTATCACAAAGTTTTTGCTCAACTGTTTGTTGAGACCTTTTGGTAGTTGGGGTTGATAACAGGCAAAGGATGTAAAAGTCGAATTTCGCAATCAAAAATTTGGCAGTTCAACTTGCTCACTTGTTACAGAATGAGATGTAGGAGACCATTGGTTTGCGAGACGTAGCTCTACTTGACGTCGTTATATCGATATAAGCTGTGATAGCCAAGGACGGCGATGAGAAACGCCAAAAAGAATGTGTGAATGTAGTCAAAGTGACTTGAGGAAGCAAAGTGAGTGTAATGGAAAGGAGCAAAAAACGAGATACAAGATGGCAGGGGACTAAGGATATAGATAAAGTCAGGAAAGCGGATGACAGGAGCCAGCAACAAGGACTTGTAAGTGCGGCTTTCGTGTAAAGTAGCCCGTGAAGTGGGGACACGCCCGGGTGTGTGTCCAACGGCACCTGCAACCGTCTCCCATGCATCCTATGCATCATCCCATGCATGAGGAGGCCAAACAAGACTAATAAGAGCCAGGCACACGAACCAGGCGTGCCAAAAGGCGTGCCAGGACAGCGGCGGGCATGTCCACCCATGGCTCCATGCTGTTCGGCAACCTACTCGCCCATTCTCTCCTTGGGCTTTGGTATTTAAGGCCCGGCAATTAATTTGACCATCCCCTGCATATTATTCTCCTATGCTGGGTTCTTTTATTGATCCCTCAGCCGTGATCCACTCGCCGAGGGTTCGAAGCTAGGAACACAGCCACTCTCGTGATTACGCAACAGTGCCATCAGCGAATGCTCCGTAATGCAGCTCAGCCTGGGGGGAAAACACGCAAAAGAAACAAATGAGACGGACGGTCTGTAAAGTCATAAAAGTCAGTCAGTGTCCCAGTAGAACGGCTCAGTGCAGGGAAAAAAAAAGAGGACGGGTGGGCTTTGTCAGGATGATAATGCGCTTGAGCTCAGTGTGAGCAGAGACATTACATTACAAGGACGACATCAGTCCATGTACTATGCATGTATCCTAGCGCAAGCCGTTCTCTTCCAAGCCAAGTCCGACGTACCTGTGCCAACCGTCCTCTTGTCTTGATGACGGTTGAGCAATCTATCACCTGGAGACAAACCAACCTCGAGGGCCAGCTGTGATGGAGCCCATTCTCATTGCTCTCCGTGAGATGGTGCTGCCTGCCTGCTAGGTAGCTAGATAGCCAGACAGCCACGAGATGGTCAAATTTGCATGACGGATCCAACGGGCGTCGTGTGTTGGGGCTCCCCTGACGGAGCAGACCATTGCCATTTTAGCTCAGGGGCAACACGGAGTACAGATGCAGGAATCAGGAATCGTGGAGGAGCACAAAGTGAGACGAGCCATGGTCCAATCGTCCAAGGCAGAGGCTTAGTCAGCTCCACTCACGGCGCCACCCCGAGCCAAAGATCCGCACTTCACGACAAGCCGATTACGACTCGCTCTCTACATCAGATAACCAGTACCTTTTTCCCACGTGAAATTTGGTTATGTATCCAGGTACCTCTTCATCTGCTCATCCCATTGGCCCCCAAGCCTTCTAGCTGTCGTCTTACGGCACTCAAAGGGAAAAGATGCTCATGGAAAACCATCCTGCACCGACGCCACCGTGCATCCGAGCTCAACGGGCGCGTCTTCATTGCTTTCGTACTACCTACCTAGATACGTGGCGTAACCACTTGTGTTCCTGAGAAATTATCACGCCGGCTCTTGCTCGACCTCCCAAATCAAGACGACTTTTATCAATAACTGTCGGTGCCTGCCACTGGTGGATCGGAACGGCAGGTTACACACATATTCCCCCTCGCCCCCCCCCAACCCACGCGTGCGAGCCTCCAGCCCACCAATCACATCTCCCCTTACTCGAAGCGCTTCCCATGGTTCAGCGTCTGTGAGACTTGACGGCCAGCCCAATCCTCGCAATCCCATCAAATTCCGATGCGGCCCAGCCAGCATCCCAGGCAGACGGCGTTGGCGATGCACGAGCGAAAGGATTTGTTTGTTGTCCGCAGCGCAAATACTAATCAGGGCTTCCGCAGGCCACCCGGAGCGCCATCAACATCTCGTCGTCTCACCGCTGGACTTCGCCGAGACCTGAGCGACATTAAGGCGACAAGGGGCCTCTTGCCCCAATCTGAATAATCGTCGATTAATTTTATCAGCCAACGTATTCCGTACAGCGGGTACGGCTTGGTATAGCGACATGTTCGCCCAGACATCTGAGTACCATTTCTCGCATGTTGATTGGCCAGCTTTGCTCATCAGTAACCCGGTAGCTCTCCAAAGGGATATTGGACGGCACGCCGGCAGTGTAACACGCTCCACCTTTGGCGATAATATACACCGAATGGTTCAATTGTGTTTTTTTTTTTTTTTTTTTTTTTTTGCGCGCCGTCATAGCAGCTCGTAAAGCCCATCCAGGAACCAGGCACCCATGCGCGGGCTTCGTATACGTACATAGAAGGGGCGTAGTCGTGTTGCTCGCCACGCCCACCATGTCTCCACCCCGCACGCAGCCTGCCAGGAACAAGACGCAGCCTAACCCCGTTCTGGCCGGCGGGCGTTATTTTCTTAACGCTGAAACCGCCACCGCCAGCCACCGAGTCTTTCTCTCGAGCACAAACATAACATTTCGCGTTTGTGTCTTGGATACCCCCACCTCCCAGCCCACGGAGTTTCCTGCATACAGCAAGTCTTTTCTTTCCCTCGCATTATTCGGGTCCTTTATTCCAGCTGTCCGCTCCCTAATCTTTTTGTTTTATGTAATATAGTTAGTGTGCTACAAGCATTGGGCAGGTCCCACAATCAACGTTTCATGTACGTCACTCGAGATCTGTCAGCCATGGCCGAAAAATAAAAAATATAATTTGAACGAGATTCAAGTGGCATGTCCATCCGCTTTCTTTTGATCTGACTTTCCTATTGCGACATCATCGACTCCGTAATGCGCCGATATCAAAGATTTGCATGCTAAATTCTCCGGCAACCTTTTATTTTTGTGGAGATCAGGATTTCCTAATTTATCATGCACCGATTTTTCCTAGATTCCCAGGTAATTCGCCGCACCTCATCTGCTGCAACTTGGTCCTGCTGGTAACTAGTTCACGAACCATGAAAAAGCAATTCTCCCTTGTAGCACAGAATACCTGTAGAGTAGTAACTAGCTTCCTTGTAAACATCAACGCAACCCTGACGTCCGTACCCCAAAATGTCTGCGACTACAACGAGGCGCCGACACTCTGGATTCATGGATTCATGTCCAAGATCATGTCATGAAACTGGACGTTTGGCGTCGGAGCGCATGCTTTTGGTTATGTAGTTGGTCTTGGGTATGGGTGATCAATCTCGCTCACGTTTCTCTCGTTGCTCGGCCACCCTGGCATAAATCATTTGGCAGGAAAAAGAAATTGAGTGTCTTCCAGCAAGCCCCTTGTATCAGATCCAGATCATTGCGTTTGACAATACTGCATTATAAATGATCCGCTCGAGTCAATAAATAAGCTTGTTGGCTGTGCATGAAAGGAGGAAGTGGGGTTAAAGCGTGGTGTTGCCGCCATCTGATATTTCAGTGTTCGTGTTCCAAACTGGCAAAAACCCAAGGTTTGGGACCCCCTCGATATATTATGCGCAAAAATCTGAGGCATTCTAATTTCCGGACAAAGAAAAAGATCTCATAACTGCTTTATTCTATCTCCTCAATCCTGGGTCGTGATTGACTTGATGCGTCACCCATGTTTTCTCCCGAATTCAGTCTCAGCCCTGCAAGGCGGGTCAAACCTACGATCGTGTCACTCCGCTGGGGCAGCAATCTGCTGCTGTGCCAATTTTCCAGGCTCTCCACGACGTCTCGCGCATGTTGTTGCACGAGGCCATCATTGTCCGTCTCTGCAACGTACTGCAGAGTTCGTTGTATATCCTGTCGACTAGACTCAATCAGGTCAAATCCTAGCGAACGACCAGACTCTCTGGATTGTTGTAAGGCGCGGATGAGATCAAGGATAACCAGAATCGCTGCACGTCTCAGAATCCCAAACTCCAAGTCTCGTTCGACAATGAGAACATTGACGCAGAGGTCGACCGCGTTAGAAACAAGAGTTGGATCCATGCCAGAAATGTTAGTCTCAAGTGCTGTTCCAAAGATGGACAGTGCAGACGCTCTCATACGGACATCTTCGCTCCCGCGTTTGCCCTCCCATCCCCGGAGAATTTCTGCCAAAATTGCATTGTTTGCTCTGTCTATATCTGTCAAGCCTTCGTCATCGTAGTCTTCATCTCTTTCGGTACGAGCTGCTTCGTCCTTCTTCAATTCCGCCAGCCTTTCCTCGCGGGCTTGTTTGGCCAAGGTTTTCGGTCTGTAGCCGCGTCTGCCAGCTATGGACAGTATCGTTTCTCCAGTCTGCTGGGCCACTTCGCCCGAAAAAGTCTCGCCCAAACGCTCGATGAGCTGCACGAGAGCCTCACCAAAGCGTAGTCGTATGTCAGTTGTAGAATGTTCTTGGAGGTCTAGATAATTGTCGAGAAGCTCCTGGACAGTTGATTTTGGGTGTCTATTGGCCAACAAGGTAAAAACCTTAACCACGCGCAGGTTGATGTAATCTTCATTCTCTTTAAGAAGGCTCGACATTAGGACTGTTACGCCTGTAATATCTAAGATAGGACTTTCGGCAATGATCAAGCTCGAAAGAATTGACAGGCCTTCTGAAACCACAGGAGGCGGGTTGTCTTTGTCACCAGTGATGTAACTCATTGCCAAATTATAGCTCTTCCTATCTTCAATCTGGCGTGCTGACAGAGCAGAAGACGGCTGATCGTTGACTGGTTGTTCCACTTGATCTCGATATTTGAGTAGCATCGCCAAATTCCTGGCCGTTGCTGAGACATCAGTGTCGTGAGCATTGCCTATCCTCTCTAGTGACTCCTCAATGAGATGCAAATCTGGAGGTGGTATATCTGACCGTTTGAAGCTTGTGGTGGTGATAACTAGATTAAGGAGACTTAGGACAACAGACACAAGATCATCGCCGAGAGGTTTTCGTCCATCCCCTCTTAGCACCTGGCAAATTACGCCTAGGAGTTGATCGAAATGGCTGATTAGTCTCTCTGGAGCGAGTTCCATCAACTTTTGCAACAAATTCACCTCAGCCAGCTCTCGAACTGCATCATGTTGCTTGCTTTCCCTAAGGACAGTTCTGATTTCGGTCTGGGTTGCTGGTTCCATCGACTTGATCCAATTTCTCAATAGAGCCAGGAACACTTCAGATATTTCATCATTTGAGCAAGAGCTTATTGTGAGTCTTGCCAGCTTTTCAGCCTTCGCTCCAACCTCCAGCAGGTTAATACCAGGCCTCGAGTTTGACACCGCCGTGATACTGACCGTGGAACCGTCAGCGGCTTGGAATCGCCATGTACTACTCTCTGGCCAATTTGGACTCCCTTCACAGAGAATATTCTGTATGATGGGACTAATGGTGTCCATATTCCCGAAGAGAGTGAGGTAAGTTTGCAAGAGCTTTTCTCCCGGGATGCAATACGTTTGGGCAATGGATTCGGATACGCTGGGCATAGAAGCTAGCGCCCATAGCTGTAACACCACCGGCCTTAATACTCGTCGACAGAGACCTGGAGATGGATTTGACAGTATCAGGACTTTGAGTCGTTTTAGAGCAGTGGCAAGCTGATCGTGGGACACCAATATTCTTTCCCGACTAAAATCAATAATTTCATCTTGTGGTTTATTCTCCAATTCTGAATTTTCATATAGTGGGTGTTGAAGTGAATAATTGAGCTTCTCAAGGAGTGGCTGGACAAAAGCATTCCATCCCGGTGCTCCTATGTCCAGCCTATCAGTTTATGCATTTAACAAAATGCGATGACAGCAGTCTCCTTACCTGGAGCGCCCATCTGCTTTTTTCCCAATATGCCAACTCCGACGACTTGCGCTGCTACCTTGGCTAAATCTTCCCCCCATCCCCATCAAGAAGATGGAAAATCTGAGGCGCAATGCCACTATACCAATCATATGGGCTTAAGGTGGCAGGGACAGTGGACAGCAGTCTAGTCACGGCGGCTACAGCCTCGTGTGTAATATTTGCGCCTGACTTTTGCGGTTGATGTGTATCTGGGGTTATATTCTGATTGCTTGGATGAACGGAAAACACGAATTCCATGGTCCCGCGAACACCGTCAGGTTTTAAAGGCAGGGTGGTAAGAGCTTGCAAAAGAGGATCCCTCAGCCATGGCGGCAGAACATTTGGTTTGATCAAAGAGTTCAAAGCCGGGAGAAGCACCCATGGTTTAGTGCTGTCATTTCTTGTCAGAATCTTGTTGCATAGCCTCGGAAAATAAGATGCCCACTTAGCAATGAGGTCATGGTATGCCTTGAGCGCTACTTCTCGGCTTTGCGACGTTGCTGACGGGTCGAATGCTGCCTTCCCGGTCTCTACAATCTCTTTGGCGATATCCGGTTTGAAGGGTTCTTTATGCAGTGTTTCTGCCATCAGCTAAGACTGAATGGAGGCAATTAGTCGAATTAGTCGAATTAACGCTTGTCTCAAACCGATGCGCATCCCCCATTTTCTGGAAATTACGAAAGTGCTCTTCACAGTGTCAAAAACCCAATTATGAAACGCACTGTGCCACTGTGCCGCTTAGTCACATGTTCTCGCGTCGCGGTAGCTCCACGTACAAGAAGGCCAGCCTCTCGACGGCAGCTTCGCAAGTTCTACTGTTGATTTGGGATAAGACTTTTCCTATATTGTTTTGCCGCTCCTTTCCATGGCTGGAACCTGCCTCTAATAAAGCTCTCATACGAAAACGCATTCTCAGTGGGATAAAGCACTTCTTCAAGCTCAATTTTGGGCTTCAACAACTTCGCGTCGCCTGCCTCACAGTTTCCCGATTGCCATTTTCCGCAAGGAATGTCTACTGCAGACCTCCCTCCCAGGCTCGTTCACTCATGGCATGTTGCCCTCGATTCTGTATCAGAACTTCGTTGTTTGCATCACATGGACTCGTCATGTGTTATGTCGTTGGTAACTAAATGACACGACCTAGCTGGGGGAATGAGCTTCGGAACTTAACCCTAAGATCATAATTGGTTCTAGTATTGGGCTACGTTGCTTTGCTCGTCTTTTACGCCTATGAAAATGTAATACTTGCCACTCGCTGAAAAGCAAGCCAGCTTGTGTTGGGTTTTCTGCGGGCTGACTGATGGGAGGAAGATATCCAGTCACCGTATGGTGCGCGAGAGCAGGATGCCATGGCTTCAAGTGGTGACCACTTGGATGCAAAGCTTCGATCCGAAGCGCCGTCGGCCCAACTACTGGAACTACAACTTGGCAAACAAAAGGCCGCCCTAAAGATGATGGTCAAAAACTTTGGGACAATGCTCTGCTCCACGAGGGCATCTCACACGTACCTCACTCCGCGAGTGCAAAGAGACGGATTGATATCACGAGCAGAGCCTGGAAGTGGTTACGCACAGTCAGCTGCCGCATTTCAAAGATTTTCATCTCAGAGAGCTGCCTTGTCGGAATCACTGCTTTTCATGGCAAGTGTAGCAAGGAACTCCTGTGTACAAACAGAAATGCCTCGCTCACAAAATATCCTGCCACGCCTTATGTGCTCTCGGACCTCACGATTCAGTCTAAGGAGATACACCGCCGTGTGATACAGATCAGTCCAGTCTCGACTTGCACTTTAGGGCC
Source organism: Atkinsonella hypoxylon (assembly GCA_000729835.1). Taxonomy (NCBI): domain Eukaryota; kingdom Fungi; phylum Ascomycota; class Sordariomycetes; order Hypocreales; family Clavicipitaceae; genus Atkinsonella; species Atkinsonella hypoxylon. The sequence goes on from JFHB01000343.1 coordinate 16,230, forward strand.
GCAGTCAGGGTAAATCCTGGTCTGCGTGATGCGTGCATCAAGCCTAGCCAGGCCCATTAGCTTCCGATTGCGATCTCCGATCGTAATGACTGAAGACGCCAATCCCACGTCATCGATCTCATGGTCCTTGACATTTTCCTCGTTGCCTTTTCCGAGAGGAAGGGGGCGAGATGATAGCCCGGCTTTTAAGGATGTATTTTGTCCGCGCGTTAATGCCCTCCTTCGCCTCAGCTCAACACCAAACACGGGAGAGGAAACAAAAACAAGTCCTTGCGGACAGCGAAGAACATACAGAAGAAGTGCTTTATGCACTGGCGTTTACTATCTTGCTGCTTCTAAGCCGAAGTCTAAGTGACAGTTGAAGAAAGTAATGGAGGGTTGGCGTAGCATGAAGCAAGCTCAATGTCCAGATCAGGCTCTGGCCGGCTTCTCGCCCGCATAGTGTGGATTTGAAGCAGTTCTGGGACCCATCTCGTGTTGGAGTCAGAGTTTCGCGCTCGTCTGAAGCTGTTGCAAATAGCACATTGCGATGAAGAAGTTACGCCACGTTTGATACTGGAAGACGATATAGAAAATTGGTTTCAAAGGGCAGGCCCTGCAATGGAAGGTAGCCCTGGTTGTCCTCGTGCCTGCAACGGTAGGAGGACAACCCCCCATTATTGAGGGGATAAGTCTACCCTTTGCCCTCATTACTTACGGAGTTGTGAGTTAACAATGCATTGCAGATACCAGGACGAAAATGTAACCTAATCGCCAGTCATTAACAAAGGTAGGAGACGATGTCAAAAAAATGGTAAGTAGCTGGGCGACCTTTTCGGTTATTGTACGATTCTTGAATTAGCTACTTGAATTGCCTTGTGTTGCCCGGTGCAATCGATACTAGTATATAGAGCTCGTGCCACGAGTGATGTCGCAAAAATTACGACGTGGCTCCACATGACCCAACGAAAGTCGCGATGGTTTTAGTGGAATAGTCCAAGCCCAGGGTAGAACTATCCAAGGAGACAACGCTGCACATCACCTGGTGCCGGAGCAGGCAGCTTGGTAAGGCCAAGGACGCTTGCCATTCGCTTTGCTTGTTCTACATCCACCTCGAGTTGCTGGAATAGCCGTTCGATCGAATCGAACTCATGAATTACTTAGTTATATAGCGAAAACCAGCCGTCCCAAGGTTTCACTACCGCGCCGGCATGCTTTTGGCAAGTTATCTACTGGAAGGCAGGCCATCTCCAACTTACTGGACACGAACCCGCAGGCCGTGCCGACGACTATTCTGTACCATCACTCATTCGTACCCAGGGATTAACCGCACCTTTTCAGCCTCCTCTTGGTCAGAAATAAAGCAAGTGATCTTGTTCTCCATGAAGTAATCTATCCTCGGCTTATCGACTACGATAACTACCTAAAGTTTCTTGAAGCGCAGGTTTCCCGATTTAAAAAAGTCTTCTTGGTGTTAGGAAACCACGAGTTTCTATGGTCTAGACTACCATTCAGGACTCGAAAGAGCGCAACGTCTAGCAGAGGAACCGTCGGTTGTCGATACCCTTATTCTCCTAGATAAAGCATGATTTTAAGAAGATAGCTGGGTGGACCGCTGGGGAACATGCCAGTGTTCACACTAAGGAGGCTTCGTGGCTCCGCGAGCAAATCGCCCAAGCAACTAAGGAGCAGAGCCCTAAAAGGCAGCTTCTAGTAGCGACACACCATGCGCCGTCAGAACTGCACAATCTGCATGCAGTCTGCAATATTTTAGTTTCCGGGCGTGCATGAGGCCCACGCGACCAACGCGGCCACCTAGAAGTTCGCTTCACGCCGCGTTTTTAGACAAAAAGCCGGCCTGCAGCCAAAACCCCATCATCGCTCCCCCTCCCATTCGACGTCTTTGACACCGACCGACAGTCATCCACACCTTCTTGATAGTCTTGGATTCGCTCGTGAAGGGTGCTTGTTGCCTTATTGCGTAGCCTGCGCGGGGAGTGAATAACGAGACTCGCCTCAGCAGCAACCCATTTTTTTAGATTTTACTCGCAGATCAAATCCTTGGAGTGAATTTGATTTCGGATCGCCATTTTTCCGTGTTGGCTGCGGACACTTTATTGCATATCAGGCGCATGGAGTTGGACCTTGAAACTTGAGACAGCAACGACAAGACCAAGAAAGAAACAGGCAAAAAACAGGCAAAAAACAGGCAAAAAACAGGCAAAGGGTACGTAAGGTCGGGGTCAGGGTCGGGTTCCACAACCGCGTCCTGGGTGGCATCAACACCATCACCTAAAAAAAAAAAAAAAAAAAAAAAAAGCCACGCGTGTGCATCCGACCGAACCCAGCAGCGACTCATCTTCGCAACAAGGTGACGTCGAGCAACATCTTGTTCCCGCCACTGGTCCCTGCGCAACTCACGCAGCATCTGTACCGACGACACGCACAGCGCACCACGGTCGAATTGCCTTTGCCTGCACGCAAGCAGAGGCTTGTGACAAAAGCTTCTGGTGGTCCCCATCCCAGGCCTTGCCTTGCCTTGCCTTGGCCTGTTTTCGCTCTCTCTCTCTCTCTCATTTTTTTTTTAACCCTTTTTCACGAGCCAGGGCGACGAACCAACGACTAGTGTGCCACGAACTCTCAACTCTGCAACCTCACACCGCCCGACATTGGCATTCTCCATAAGACCCCAGATCAGCGCTTCGCTCTCTTGGGCAGCCGAAGCAAAAAAAAAAAAAAATTAT
>JFHB01000344.1:0-18925 GCA_000729835.1 Atkinsonella hypoxylon
AACACTATTTACTTACATTAAGTATTTATTCTTTATTGCTTCTATAAGTATAAGTATTAGTTAGTATAGGTTTTATAAGCTAACTTTAATCTTTTTCTAAAAAATATCTTTAAATAATTATATAAGAAGCTATACTTTTATATCTATAAAGCTATTTTCTTTAGCTTTTTTTTCTTTTTTTTTTACTTAGTCTTTTAAAGCTTCTTTTTACTTAGTAAAGTATTATATCTCTATAGTATAAACTTTAAAGAGCTAAGCTATAATTCTTTCCTTACTTAATATATAAAGAGTTCTTTTAGGTTTATATTTCTTTATCTTAAACGTTAAAGTTACTATAGTACTATTAGTAAAGTCCCTCTTAAGGATAGCTTTTAGTAGAATATATATTAAGTAATAGTTAGAAATATTAATTTTATTAAAGATTTAATCTAATATTTCTCTCTTTTTTTTACTAAGCTTTTAATAGTTTAATATTTTTCTACTAAATTTCTTAATTTAAAGATAATACTATTTTATAATATAGTAGTTAAAATAATTAACTTAAAACACTATAAGCCTATAAAGATAACTTTCTATATTAAGGAAGCTTTATATAAGAATAAATAGTACTAAATTATTTAATTTTACTATTAAAATACTTACTCTTTAATTATACTTTATAAAGCTAATCTTATTATTATACTAGTAAAACTAGTATTAATTTATATAATAACCTTTCTTACTATAGTAATAGCAGTAATACTACCTTATATAGCTTCTAGTTATATAGGTTCTAAAGCTTTAAGTATTATTATATATATTAATAGCATTAATATATATATTCTACCTTTTCTCCTTTTTCTTCTTAAACTTCTCTTTAAAAAGCTTTATAATATCTATCTTTAAAACTACTTACTTTATAAGTATAATCTTTATATCTTTAAACTTCTAGGTTAAATTATCTATTTAATCTTTTACTTCTAAAATAAGCTTTATAATTTCTTTAGCTTTATAACTAAAATTACTTATACTATAATACTTAGAACTTCTTCTGCCTAAAGGTATATGTTAAAAATAAGCTACCCTGTATAGCCTATTTTTATGCCTACTAGTTGCTCTATCACGTGACCCTCATTAGGTCTTGTTACGTTGATTTTTAGTAGAGATATCGTTGTTGCTAGATGCAAACATCTAGATTTAACTAAGGCAAAGTTGCCTAACCTATAGTTAACTTTAACTGCGATTTTCTCTACAACTAGCAATGGTAGAAATTCAAGAAGTATACTATTTAAAAGCTAAGAATTAGGGCTATTTAATAGTATAATTGTTAAATAGGGTTGCTTATAAGGGTTGCTTATTATTAGTGAAATTTATTAAATTGTGCACGTAGGCGTCTTATTTGTATAGCCGTAAGTTAATTTTTTTGTTTTTATATAGTAAATCTTTTTGCAGAAATTATAAAGTAGCCCACGAGCCCCTTCTAGCGACTATAGCCCGCCAATATAGTTAGAGGGTCTATAAGGGACTAGAAAGATTTAAGATTCTACCCTTACTTGTTCGTTACAGCGCTCTTAATATAAGATACTACTATTATTATAGTTATCTACTGCCTCTACGTGATCTATACTATACACTACAGCTTAATTTAGGCCGCTGCTGCTTCCACTACGTAATAATTGCTAGGAGCAATTACAGGTGCTAAATCTAAGAGACCACTACCCTCTTAGATATCTAGTCCTGTAATCCCTATTATTTTCAATAGTATATAAAGGTAGTTTTTTCTATTATTATAAAGTTTAGAATTATAGTCTTTTAGCTCTATTTTAGCTTATATATACTAGCTAAGCTACTTTAATAACTCTCTATAGAGTATTACAATAAACTTAGCTCTAGTAACTTTTATTTAATCTATAAAGCTAGTAAGTATAGCATTTAGTAAGGCCTTATAAATATAATTAAACTAAAAGGTTATACTGCACTATATATAGAGCTTAGCGCTAATTATAGCAGCTTAATGTTCTTAAAGCTAATAAAGAGTGTTTTTTATAGTTTTTAAATAGTTTCTCTTTAGATCTTTAAGCTTTTTATTAGCTTACTTCTTTTAATTCTAAGGAGTAGCTTTATACTAAAGTAAAAGCTACTTTTTAGCTTTTTTTTAATTATATAAGGTATAAATAACCTTTATATACTTATAGATTAATAGGTTAATATAATAAATAAATATTTTCTATTAGTTTTTCTTTAAAATAAATAAAGTTTTTATCTTTAGCTTAAAGCTAGTTAAGTAATTAAGAATATTTTCTTCTTTAAATTAATATATATTAAACTTTTTATTAAAGATAGCTTAAGCTTACTACTTTTTAATAGCTTTATCTATAGCTTTAGTAAGAGCTTTATAAGGTATAGCTATAGCGCTATTAGTACTAGCTTTTTTATCTTAAGTATTTAATTCTATTGTAACCTTAGGTTTAAAAGTAACTTTTTTAGAAAATTTACTAGATTAACTAAAGCTAATATTAGCTACTTTAAATATAAAGCTTATACTTTTCTTTAAGAAATATAAAATACTAAACTTATATAAATAACTAGTAAAATAGCTTAATATAGAAGGTAAGTATAAAAAGAATAATTAATTTTACTTAATAGAAAGAGTATAATATATATAATTCTCTATATTAACTATACTTTTAATACTTTTACCTTTTACTTCTATAGTTATATAAGCTCTTAACGCTAAAATATAAAGGCTAAAAACCTAATTACTAATAGTAGTAAATATAAAAATAACTGCTAAGATAAGAATAAAAGAGAAATTTTTCTCTATAATTAAATAATTATTACATTTAAGGAATCTAAAAACTTCCTTTTTACTATATTAAAGCTATTTTAACTAAGAGTAAAATAGAGGTTAAATAGGTTAACTAGTATTTATAATATAGTAACTATCTTTAATTAAGCTTAGCTCTTTTTAGCTTAAAAAAGCTATAGAAATTTTCTTTCTTTCTTAATTAAATAATTCTTTATAATATAGAGCTTTTATCTCTATAATTTCCTTCTTTTTTATATTAGTAATATTTAAACTAAAGTGCTCTTCTATCTTTAATACTTAATAGCTTTTTCTTCTTTCTTTTAGAATCTCTATAAAAAACCTTTTAATTATATAATACACTTTAATTAGAATAAGTCCTTAGTAAAGCCTCTATTTTTATTGCCTTAAAACTAAACCCTTAAATAACTATATAGCTTATACTAAAGTAAGTAATAATATAGTGTATATTAAGATTAAAGAGAATTAGTAAAGAGTAAAATATTTATTAGTATATACTATTAAATAATAGTAGGTAAAAAGATTAAATAGTTAGAAAAGGTAGAAATAAAATATTAATTATAGCTTAAAAGATATATTGTTAAAAATAAGCTACCCTGTATAGCCTATTTTTATGCCTACTAGTTGCTCTATTACGTGACCCTCATTAGGTCTTGTTACGTTGATTTTTGGTAGAGATATCGCTATTACTAAATGCGAAACATCTAGAATCGACTAAGGCAAAGTTGCCTAACCTATAGTCAACTTTAACTGCGATTTTCTCTACAACTAGCAATAGTAGAAATTTAAGAAGTATACTATTTAAAAGCTAAGAATTAGAGCTATCTAATAGTATAATTGTTAGATAGAGTTGCTTATAAGGGTTGCTTATTATTAGTGGAATTTGTTAAATTATATATATAGGCGTCTCGTTTATATAGCTATAAGTCGATTTTTTTGTTTTTATATAGTAAATCTTTTTGCAGAAATTATAAAGTAGCCTATAAGCCCCTTCTAGCAACTACAGCCTGCTAATATAGTTAGAGGGTCTATAAGGGACTAGAAAGATTTAAGATCCTACCCTTACTAACTTGTTCGTTATAGCGCTCTTAATATAAAGATACCACTATTACAGTTATCTATTGCCTCTACGTGATCTAGTACTATACACTACAGCTTGATTTAGGCCGCTGCTGCTTCTACTACGTAATAATTGCTAGGAGCAATTATAGGTGCTAAATATAAGAGACCACTACTCTCTTCTATCTAGTCCTGTAATCCCTATTATTTTTAATAGGTTATAAGCCTAGAAGACCTATCTGCAAGCTGTTAGCCCGCTGAAATCTACTATTGTGTACTGTATTACCCACTAGAAGCTATATTAAGACCTGCGCTAGCAGCTATTGCTGCTATTAGTAGCTTGCTGGAAGCTATTAATACCTGCCGCACATACATCGCCAGCCACTATACTGGTGTTTTCATTCTGCCCACCCTATACCTTCTGCACTAGTCCTATGCACCCTGTGCATACACACTTTTGAAGCTATTCTTAATAGCTAGGTTCTATCGTTGCGCAACATTAAAATATATACATCTGCACACATTACATTTGCACTGTAAATCGTTTTATTAGGCACTGCCTAATTAATTATTTCTATTAAGAAATAAGCTTAGCGCTGCACTGCATCGCTCGTTGTTGTGCTGTTATCTTATATATTGTGCACCCTATGCACCTCTGTTAGTAGCTATACTACAATTTGTAGTGCACGCCTAACAGCTCTTATTGCAGATATTCCTATATTTTTAGTCGCAGAATTAATTTGTGTAGTAATCCTACTAGTTGGGATTTTAAAGTAGGAATTAGCTAGATATCCCTAAATTAGCTGTACCTAGGTCTCCACTAATTTATTAGAACCTAATTGGAGAAGAATCTCCTGAATTTTTTAGCTAAAAATAGCTAGAACCTATGTTTTATGCCCCTCGCGACCGCTTGTTAATCTGGTCTGCTATATAAATTGTATGCATATATAGATCGCAATATAACGCAGCCTTTAGAGCCTGTTATACCTATTACAAAAGAAATTAGAGAAAAATCTTAGTATAATTTCTAAAGATATAGGGCACTTCTAGCCTATATTTAGTAAGAATTATTACTGTTATTTACTACTATTTCCACTGTAATTTAGGCTATAATTAGCTATAAAGAGCGTTAAATTAGCTATATTTTAAACCCTTAAAATAGCACTAAAAGGAACAGGTAAGGGAAAGAGCACAAGCCCTAAACGGGGTAGTGGTTCTAGTACACTAGCTACAGCTGCTGCTACTAGCTTTCCTAGTCCAGCAAGGTCCCCCTCTTAGCTAGTAGATTCCTCTTCTAATAAAGAAGATTATATAGCTAAGAAGGCTTTAAAAGAAGCTAGATTAGCTTCTAAAAGAGTAGTGCAAGTCTATAATATTTAAGCTAATCTAAAAGCTTAAATAGATAAGCAATAAGAGACCCTAAATAGATTTATTAGGCATAGTGAAGCAAAATAAAGCTAAAATAAAGGTAATATAGCTAATTTACTAAGTAAATTAGATACTATAATTACATCTATAGGTAATCTCTCTATAGGGTCTCCCTCTAAGGTAGTAGATCCTATTACTTCTAAAAGAGCTTCTAAAGTCTCTTTTAAAGCCCCTAAACCTTCTAGTTTCTCTAATAGTGCTACTTTTCTGCCTGCTTTTAATAAAGGCACTATAAAAGAGTTAAATAAGAAGGTCCACTCTATTCTAGAGGCTGCTAAGCTAAAAGGCCCTAAAAATTTTAAATAGTAGAAGTAAGCTTTAACTATTTAATTTAGAGCACTAGGATTCCCTTAATTTATTAATAATCCTAGTATAGCTAGTACTTTAGTAGATTTAGAGTAAGCTATTATCCTTATAATTATAAGAGATAGTTGCTAATCTAGACCTTAAGCTGCTATAAGCTAGTATAAGTCCCCTGTAGATGCCTATAACGTTCTAGTTAAGTAGTATTTGCAGAGTGCTAAAATATAACGTAGTACGCTATATACTAGTTATTACAACTTATTGTTTTCGAACTATAAGGGATCTTTAGAGGCCTTTAATGCTGAATTTAATAATTTACTAGCTAGATTACAGCTCTATAGTGTAGCTATTAATCCTATCGACTAAGTAAATTATTATATTAATGCTTTAAAGAAGACCTTCCCTAGCTAGGCTAAAAGGCAGTAATATTCTATTAGAGCTGCTAGAGCACAAGGTCTATCTGTAAAAATGCTGAATTTACAGTTTCTTATAGCTGATTTATTAGAAGAACAAAGAGATAAAAGCTCCTCTATATCTAAAGCTCTTAGTTATAAGGCTTCTAATAGTTCTAATAATAATAAGGCTAATTAAGGAAAGAATCCTCCTAATCAGAAGAAGAATTCTAACAATTCTAATTCTAATAATTCTAATGCCTCTAAAGATATAGATAAAGCCTCTAAGAATAAGAAGAAGTAGAAGGGCTAAAGAAGAAGTAACAAAAACTCTAGGAATAAGGATAGAGAAGCTGCTTTTGCTATAGGTTGTTATAACCTATCTACTAGCAACTAGGATACTATAGATTCCAATAGTGAATCTAGCAGTTCTAGTAGTGATAATTCTTACGATTTAGATATAGAATCCACTACTAGTAATACTAGTACTACTAGTAATAATACCCCTTCTTTTAACTATTCTAATAGAATAATTAAAAACTCCTTACTATACAATACAGGTTCTACCTATTATATAGTTAACAATAAGGCATTTTTTAGGACTTTTAAGCCTATAAAAAAGGGTAAAACTGCGCCTATTGCTACTAAAGGAGGTTCTATTTATCCTAAAGGACAGGGAACTGCTGTATTCTAGGTACTAGTTAGTATAAATCCAGCTAAATACAGGCCTTTAGCTCTAAAGGATGCTCTATATTGCCTAGGTTTAAATACTAACCTAATTAGTAGTCTAAAGCACTATTTAATAAGGGGCACTCTCCTTAGAAATCAGCTATTTCTAGCTAATAGAAGCTGCTGTAGGCTTCTAAATCCTAAAAAGTATAGTTTCTTCTTACAGCTTAAGGGGCAAAAGACCCCTAGAGTGTGTAAAAACCACGCTAATCTCTCTTATATAGGATTTCTAGCTAGCAATAGTTATAATAGCAGTTATAATGCTAGTTATCCTATAGAGGTTTAAATCCCTTAACAGCCTAGTTTTAATCTAGAGGAATATAGCTAAATTGAGGAATTATCTAACTTTAAAGAAGAAGATAATACTAATAACGATGCTATAGAGCTATTAGCCCTAGTTCCTAAACAGGCTCCTAGTTAGATTCCTTCTAATAATAGGGATTTAGAAGGTCTAAATCCTAAGTTGCTAGATATTAGAGGAAATAGCTGTCTAGATCCCTTAAATAAGGCCTGTAGTTCTTAAGAGATCTAGCAAGATAGGGAGCAACAGGAAGCTAGCTCTAATAATAATTCTAGTAGTAATTCTCCTATTACTGCTTCTTCTTTCTATAAGAAGCTCCTAGAATTAGCTGCTACTTAGCACATTAGATTAGGGCATATAGGACTCCCTTTACTAAAGAAGACTGCTTCTATTACTAAAGGTATTCCTAATTTTACAAAAATTAAGGAAAAGGATTTTAACTGCCTAGCTTGCAACTAAGCTAAAGCTGTTAGAAGACCTAGTAAGTATGCTATTCCTAACCCCCCTAGATGTTTAGATATTATAGAGGGAGATACTGTTAAAATAGAGCCTATACTACACAATAAGAGGCCTCTAGTTCTTTTTCTAATTAATAGAAAATCACGGTATAAGTGGTCTTTTAATGTAGCTAATAAAGAGGGTTTTACTCTCTATAGCTGTATTAAAGGCTTCTTTAAGGAATTAAAAAACTAGTATAACTGCTACCCTAAACACCTTTATTTTAATAGTAGTACAGAAATTAATACTAGGTTGCAAGCTTAGCTATCTTTTAAGGGTATTTGCTTTAGCACCTCTTGCCCCTATATTTACAAACAGAATAGGCTAATAGAGAGAGCTATAAGGGTACTTCTAGACCGTTTGCGTGCTACTCTACAGTAGTTACAATTACCTCTATATCTATAGTCTTACATCCTTCCTGCTATAGTGGATTTAGTTAATACTACTGCGAATAGTACTAAACTACTAAGTCCTAAACAGCTATATCTAGCTAATTTAGAGCCTTCTAGGACCTATAAGCCTAATTTTACTAAAATAAGGGCTATAGGCTTCTATTGCGAAGTTCTAATTCCTTTAGAACAACAATCTAGGTTGCAGAAGCTAGCTAAAAGAACTATTCCTAGTAGACTTTTAGCTACACTAGGTTCTAATGTATATCTAATATATATCCCCTCTAAACGAGCTATTATAAAGACTAGCTTTATTAAAATTATAGAAGGAATAGGTTCTATTTCATAGGGCATCCCTAAGGTTCCTATTAGTTCTATAGTGGATAATCCTTTAGAGGGAGAAATTAATAACTAGCAGCAATTAGTAGATAATTATACTCCTAAGTATCCTTATCCTAGTTATCTAGATGTGCTAAATTATTCACTAGAACCTATAGATTAAGCTCTTCTACTAAGCAACCCTATAGAAGCTGTAGAGGCCCCTAAAGCCCCTATATCTATAGAAGCCCCTTAGGCTAATATAGAACCTATAGAAGCTAAAGCTAATGCTGATGCTATAGATTTAGATAGAGACATATTTTCCTTAATTAAGGATCTATACTTTAAGGCTAGGACTAAAGCAGCTATTACTTCTAATAGTAAGGATGAACTTCCTAATACGTAGAAGCAAGCCCTAAAAAGCTCTACTAAGCAGCATTAGATAGAAGCTACCTATAGCGAATTTAAGCAGCTATTAGCTGCTAGAACCTTTAAATTTATAGGGAAAGACTAAGTACCTAAGGGCCGAAGAGTTCTAAAGAATAGGCTTGTTTATAGGCTTAAAAAGGATAAAGAAAATAATCCTATTAAATATAAGGCCCGCCTTGTTGCTAAGGGATTTATGTAAATAGAAGGTTAAGACTATCTAGAGACCTTTGCTGTAACTAGTATTCCTTCTAGCTAGCGTATATTATTAGCTTTTGCAGCTTTTAATAACTAGGAAGTTAAGTAAATCGACTTTATAGGAGCGTTTTTAAATAGCAAGCTAAAGGAAGCTATTTATATAGAAATCCTAGATAGATTCGTTGAATTTGCAGAAGCAACGCTATTAGTAGCTAAGCTACTAAAAAGCTGTAATTATAAGCCCTCTAAAGAGCAAGTAATTAAGCTAGAAAAATCCCTCTATAGTCTAAAGCAAAGTCCTAGAGAATAGCAGCAAATTCTAATAGAATTACTTTAAAAGTATAGATTTAAACCTTTTATATTAGACCCAGCAGTCTTTTATAACCTAGCTACATCTATATATATTGCTACTTACGTAGATAACTGTCTTCTAATTGGTCTAAATCTAAGCTATATTAACAAGCTAAAGAAGCTATTATATAAAGCTTATTCAATAGAAGATAGAGGACTAGCAGAATTCTTTCTAGGTGTATAAATCACCTGTAATAGGTCTAAAAGGTCTATTAAAATCCACTAATCTTAATACATCCTTGAAGCCCTAGAGAGATTTAAAATGCTAGATGCTAAGCTGGCTTCTATCCCTATACAGCTAGGAATTCTAAAGCAACTAGTTACAAAACTTCTCTTAAAATTCGATTATAAGCTTTATTAGAGCATAATAGGCACTATAATGTACCTAATGTTGCTAACTAGGGCTAATATTGCTTTTTCTGTTTAGTAGCTATTAACCTTCCTAGCTAAGCCCTATATAGAGCACCTAAACGCCTCTAAGCACCTCCTAAGGTACTTAAGTAGTACTAGAAGCTTTGCTATTATTTATAAGCATTCTATACCACTAGGGTACTCTTCTAAAGCTTCTAGCTCTAAAGAAGTACTTAAGACCCTCCTTAGTTATTGCAATAGCGATTTTGCTAGTGATAAAACCTCTTCTAAATTAACCTATACTTATCTATATAAGCTAGCTAGTGGACCTATTAGCTGGAAATCAAAGAAAGCTAGTACTATTGCTCTTTCTACATTAGAAGCAGAATCTAATACATTATCTAAAGCTATAAGGGAATTAGAGTGGCTCTATAGCCTTTTTAAGGAGATAAAGCTACCTTTAACCCCTCCTATTTCTATTAGGTGTAATAATTAAGGCGCTATAGTTACTGCTTACAACTTAACGTTATATAGTAGGACTAAGCACACCCTTTTAAAGTTTAACTACATTAGGGAAAAGATTCGTAAAGGTATAGCTAAGGTTAGTTATATTGATACAAATTAGATGCTAGCAGATAGCCTAACTAAGCCTCTTGCTATTTAAAAGCATTAACAATTCATTAAGTTACTAGAGCTTTCTAGCTAGCTTATAAAAGCAACAAAAACACTCAAAAAATCGAAAACAACAAAAACAATCAACAACAACTAGTTATATTCAACTATAACTACCCTGGAATTGCTGAAATTGGTTATGTTATTTAGTTCTGTTATTAGTACTGTATTTCGTTAGTTAATTCTAACTTAGATATCCTTTAAAGGAGCTAAGTTGCTTATAGAACTAGTTACTTCTTACATTTCTAGAGGGAGTGTTAAAAATAAGCTACCCTATATAGCCTATTTTTATGCCTACTAGTTGCTCTATTACGTAACCCTTATTAGGTCTTGTTACGTTAATTTTTAGTAGAGATATCGCTATTACTAGATGCAAAACATCTAGAATCGACTAAGGTAAAGTTGCCTAACCTATAGTTAACTTTAACTGCGATTTTCTCTACAACTAGCAATAGTAGAAATTTAAGAAGTATACTATTTAAAAGCTAAGAATTAGGGCTATTTAATAGTATAATTGTTAAATAGAGTTGCTTATAAGGGTTGCTTATTATTAGTGAAATTTATTAAATTGTATATATAGGCGTCTTGTTTGTATAGCTATAAGTCGATTTTTTTGTTTTTATATAGTAAATCTTTTTGCGGAAATTATAAAGTAGCCTACAAGCCCCTTCTAGCGACTACAGCCTGCTAATATAGTTAAAGGGTCTATAAGGGACTGGAAAGATTTAAGATCCTACCCTCACTAACTTGTTCGTTATAGCGCTCTTAATATAAAGATACTACTATTACAGTTATCTATTGCCTTTACGTGATCTAGTACTATACACTACAGCTTGATTTAAGCCGCTGCTGCTTCCACTACGTGATAATTGCTAGGAGCAATTATAGGTGCTAAATATAAGAGACCACTACCCTCTTCTATCTAGTCCTGTAATCCCTATTATTTTCAATATATATATATATAAAAGAAGCTAAATATATTAAAGAGTTAGGGAAAGTGCTAGTAGAAGCAAAGTAATATCTCTTAAGTATTAAGTATTATAAATAAAAATAGGCTAAAAGATATTAATTAATTAAAAGGAGTAAAGGCTAAAAAGAGTTAGCAGAAGCTGCTTTTGCTTTCTCTCTACTTCTTAAACTATTTATATGTTTAGGCAATACGCACTCTTATAGAGAAAATCTGTATATAGCATCCCTTACAAAGCTAATATAAGAACGCAAGGGGGTAACCCTGCTGCAACACAGTAGGTTGCAATTTATTAGCATCTTGCTTAAAGTCGCTAGTGTCTTTACTATATTAAGCAGTATGTTATAGGGTATAGAGCTATTTATAAGCAGTAAAAGTCTATTATTCCTCTAGATTAAGCTTAAACTTCTTAATGTAATTCCTAGAAATAGTCTTATTAAGCACTATACTATTTAGGGTCTTTAAATAGTAGGTGCTAGTAACTTTTACTTAGCTATATATCTTAAAAGGACTGTTTTATTGTATTACTAACTTCTTCTTTATTAATATATCTATAACTTTTTATATATTATATATAAGAACTAAATCTTTTAAAACTAATTAATCTTTCTCCTTCTGCAATAATGCCTCTTAATTCTAATTTATTTAATTAGCTAAGCGTTTCTTAAATGTAAAGACTTTTACATAAGCCTTCTAAATATTTACTTCCTTTTGCTCTAGTATTCTAACTCTTACTTTAAAGAGATTCTATATTATTATAACTTCTAACTAATTAATTAACCTTTAAGTAGGAAATTTAACTTCTAAAGGAAGAATAAGCTCTTAACTATAAATTAGGTAAAAAGCAAATTTACTGTATAACACTTATACAGCTGTATAGTCTACTAGTAGTGCCTTATCTAGCAATTTAAACTACTTTCTATTAAAACCTTCTATCTTTAAAAGGGTAGATATAAGCGTTTAATAACTAGCTTTAATAAGTAAATTAGCTTTTAGATTATATACTAATGTTTTAATCCCTTTAATTCTAATAGCTTTAACTGCTTTTTTAAGATTTCTATGCATTTTTAGTTCTCTATTAAAAACTAGAAATTAGAAGACTTTAAATTATATAATTAGCTTTATTAAGAATTTCTAAATAGCAGTAACATTAGTATACTATATAGAGCGCGCTTCTACTAATTTAATAAGGTTATATCTTGCTTCTAGAAGGTACTTAAAACTATAATTAAGCGGTATATATTAGGTGTTAATATATATCTTACTTATTAGGTTGCTTAAAGCTACTAGTATTAATAACTCTTTAGGCCTCTAAGGAGCGAACTTTTAGTATACTTTATAATAGAAAATTATTACTTAAACTATATTCTAGAGCTCTTTTTAAAAGTATTTAATTCTAGCTACTTAAAATATAACTTCTATACCTTTATAGCCTATTTACTTATATAAAGCCTTAATAATCTTCTTCTATTGCATTAAGTCTTTAATAACTAAGGTAGAACCCTTTATTATACTAGTTAGTCTCTTCTATAATAGGCCTTTATCTAAGAAGTATTGCTTAGCACTTATATAAAGCTACTTATACTTACTCTTATTTAAATTAAATAGTCTTTATAATGTTAAAAGGAAATCTATAATTTACTAAGTTCTAGAAGTGTAGTATACTCTATTATATAGCTAAATCTTATTAACGTTAAGCTGTAAGTTAATAAAATCTTTAATATTCTCTTTAGCTACTTAATCTAATGCATTAAAAGGTCTACCTTCTTTATATAATAAAGCATTAGCTATATTATTCTTTTCTCGTAGAATGTACCTAACTATAAAATTAAATAGTATAATATAGCTAATCTATTGTATAATAAGCGCGCTAGGGACGTTATTAATAGTGCTATTAAGCTAATATATAAGCACCTAAGAATTAGTCTTTAGAGTAAAGGGAACTCTATAGAGATAAATTTATAGCTTTCTTAATATATAGACAATAGCTCTATATTTCTGCTTTATTCTATTATACTTAATTTCTAAATTACTTTAACATTTGCTTTTATATTATATAGGGTGTTGTTGCCTATTAACAATTTACATTAAAACTGCTCCTTATCCTTTTAAGCTTACATTAACTATTATTATTATTAAATTACGCTAGAGAGCTAGAACCCCTGCTTAGTGACTAATCCACTGTAGAAAAACCCTGTAGTAAGGAGGAAAACCCTAGTGCTTCTATAACGAATGCTGCTGTAAAGCCTAAGTGGCCCTAGTAAGGTCTCTATTATAAACAGTAGGTGCTCTGCCGCGCTAGGCTAACAGCTACAGCAGCGTTACTAGATATATATATATACGCCTATATATATACTTATATAGTAGAGGAAGAGGGAGAGAGAGAGGGGAAGTAGGGAGCCTTTAGCTCTACTACACTAGTAGCGCTCTAGCGCTGCCTTATAGCTCTTACTATTGCCTTACTTACTATTAGCTACTATATAGTTATATATATTATTAACTAGTTAAGTTAGGTAGAAGTAAGAACGCTTAAGCTAGTTATAACTTAGTGCTAGTAAGCTTAATTTACTTACGCCTTTAGAACTACTATATTAAGTAGGGAGTAAATTAAAGCTTCTCTATAAGTAAGTTAGAGTGTATATACTATAAGTCCTTAGAGTTGCAGTTTAGTGCTATACTAGTCCCTATTTACCTATAGATTATAGGCTAAGTTTAACCTTACCTACTAGAGCAAGCTAGCTATAACTATAAGTAGAGAGAGCTTCTCTAGGTTTATATTCTCTTCTTCTTCTTCTTCTTCTTCTTCTAAGCCTTCCCTTCTATATATCTCTTCTAAATCCCCTTAGGCTAGGCCTCTAGCTAGTCCCTATATAGTAGCGCTATATAGCTATAAGCTAATTACTTCCCTTTTTATTAATTTTTTACTAATTTTTTTTTCTACTATATAGAAATAGCTTTATAATTCTGCTCTCTTACTATACCTATAGGTTCTTTACTTTATCTTTATCTTTTACCTATTTTAACTTAAGTTAAAGAAAAAATTTTTATTAAATTTTTTAAAATTTTTTTTTAAAAAAATACCTAAAAATTCTACTACTCTAGCTCTTAGCGTAAGTGCTCTACCCCCTTACTAGCGCCTTTATTAACCTAGTTCTAGCTTAATGCTATTTATAACTAGCCTTACTAGCTATATATTTCCTACGCCTATAACCCTACTATTTAGTGTTGCTACTAGTAGGGTAAATACTGCTTCTTCTTTATAATAGTTCTAGCTTTAACCTAATATTATAGGTACTAGTAGTTTATATTTTAGCTATATATTTTAACGTTATTATTGCGCTTCTATAAGTACCTCTAGTTCTAAGTTAAGCTTCTTTTACTAACGCTTTAGTAGCTAAAGTAGTCTTTAGTTTACTAAAATAAAATTTAAGTGTTACTTAACTTTTAGGCTAAGTTTACTAAAAGTAGTAAGAAAGTAGTAAAGTCTCTCTTTAGTTCTAGATATAGCTTATTACTAACTTTAGTAGGTTTTAGCTTATAAATATAAAGCTATTTAGAAGGCAGTTAAGTGTACTATTAGTAATTCTTTAGCCTCTTTAGCTCTATTCTATACCTTTACTGCTGCTGCTTTAGCTCTATACTAGTACTATAATATAATAAAAGTAGAGAAGAGAATTACTAACGCCCTTAAGGGTATTCTAAAGGAGCTATAACGCTAAACTATTGTTATAGTAGGCCTAGCTTAAGCTCTAAAGCGTAAGGTAATAAACTAAGGAGAACTAATAGCTAAATAAGCCCCTTTAGGTTTTACTCTAGAGGCAGTATAAAGATAGCTATACTCTATAATAAATAAAACTATACTTTTACTGTATATTTATTCTAACCTCTTACTATATTTATATATACTCTACTTTATAATGTATTTTAGCTTATATATAGGTTATACTTAAGGCTATTC
The DNA here is from genome assembly GCA_000729835.1 of Atkinsonella hypoxylon. Classification (NCBI taxonomy): domain Eukaryota; kingdom Fungi; phylum Ascomycota; class Sordariomycetes; order Hypocreales; family Clavicipitaceae; genus Atkinsonella; species Atkinsonella hypoxylon. The sequence goes on from JFHB01000344.1 coordinate 15,147, forward strand.
TTTAGGTTAGTTTACTAGTAAAGTAATAGCTTAATGCTCTCTATTTAGTCCTTAAAGTGTAGTTTATTCCTTTTCTTTTTATCTTTTTAAAGCTATTTTACTAGATAGAATTATAAGAGTTAGCCTATATTAAGGACCTATTTAACTAGTGCAGCTACTAGTTCTAGAGCGTTAAGGGCTGCTTTAATATCCCTAGAGTTCCTTAGTAGAGGTAAAGTGCTGCTACTTAGTTTAAGGTAGTTATATAGTAGGTATATAATAATTAAGTAATAGATATTTTTATTTTTACTTTTATAGTAGTATAGAGGCATTAGTATATTAAGTATACTGTAACTATATAAAAAGAGGTTTAAGCCTATTTTCTTAGTGTATAATTAGGTAAAAATAGCTAACTTATGCTTAATTAGATTCTAGTACAGCTTAAGGGCCTTCTTTATAGTCTTAAAGTTAAAGGGTTTTTTACTAAAACTAGCCTATAGCAGCTATATACTATCTCTATTTATTCTACTAGCTATCTTCTCTTCTATTCTATTTTTAGCTTTAATTTAGTAGATAGGTTTTCTCTTTATCTTAAAGCATTACTACTTAGGGCTTAAAAGATATATCTTTATCTATATAGTTTTATATATTAGAGCTAAGTAGCTACTAGAGTGTATACTTAGTGTATTTAGTTTGCTATACTATTTTATTTAATTCTTTCTCTAAATTTATAAGCTCTATAGTTTAAGTAAAGGTCTAAAGAGAGAATTACTACCTCTATTTTAGCTAAGGCCTATAGAGTAGCTTTATAGGCTTTAAGGACTCTATATAGATAAATAAGCTATTTCTTAATAAAAGCTTTAGCTATACTATATAGTTTCTCTTTACTTTAGCTTAAAGTATAGTATATACTTACTTTATAGGTAACTATATTCTAAATAACTTATATATATATTAATTAAGCCTCCTTAAACTAATATCTCTATATTAAGGCTACTAATATAGTAAGAGTAAGCTGCTACTACTTTAGCTTTACCTTAACCTTAGCTAAATAGGCTTTTTATTGTAGTTTTTTAGAGATTTATACACTAAGGAACCTTATAAACTATATAGGCTAAATTATTATAGTGCTAAGCTAAACTAGTGTTATATTTACTCTATAGCCTTTAGTAAAGTATAAAAGCTTACTCTTTATTAGGTTAAATTAAAGGCTAAACTCTTTTAACTATTCCTTATAAACTACTTAAGCGCACTTAAGCTGCCCCTAGGTCTTTACTATACTTCTTTTATATATAATTATATTAATATTATTAAAGAACTTTAGTGTAATAGTAGTATTTACTTCTTTAAGTTTTTTATATAAAGGTATAATATATAGTAAGAAAAGGATAGAGAAAATAAAGAACCTCTATAGTACCTCTATAGGTATAGCTAGCTTCTCTATAGTTTCTTTAGTAAAGTAAAGGTACACTAACCTTAAGGTAGTAAAGCTATAAACTTAAGCTACTATTTAGCTTAAGAGCTCTACTTAAACTAGTATATAGACTAATTTAATGTAGTTAACTGTATTAAAGGCTATAGAGATATTTAGCTATAGTAGTAAAGTAGTTTTACTATAGTGCTAAGCTATATAAATAACCTCTATAAGTATACTAAGGGCTACTTTAGTAAACCTATTTACTCTATTGCCTATTTAGAGCTCTAGTAGAAGTAATCTCTCCTTAGTAGTATAAGTAAGCTACTATACTACTGCTACTTTTAGTACTTTCTCTATAATATTAAGTAAAGAGATAGGTCTTTATTTTTCTACCTTTTAGAGGTCTTTTAGGAGCTTTTTAGGCTTCTTAAGTACTATAACTCTTGCTTTTTAGAAGAGAGCTAAGTAGTAGCTAAGCTAGCAGTTAGCATTAAGTAAGTGTATTAAGGCCTTCTTTATAGGCAGCCTATAGGCTTTTAGGAAGCTAGCTAGTAGCTTATTATCTTCTAGTGCCTTCTAGCTTACTATATTATATAGTACATCCTTTACGTTACTTTCTATAAAGTAGTTCTTTAGTAGAAATAGAGTAGTATTAAGGTAGAGGAATTATAGATCTAAAATACTAATTAAGTTAGCCTTAAACTCTAAAAAGAATCTCTTAGTAAAGGCAGTAGCTTTCTTTATATATATTATAGGTATAACTATAGTACTATTTACTATATAAACTAACGTTAGTATTTAGCTAGTTTCTAGAGGGAGGCTGCTATATAACCTAGTTTATCTTTTAAGGCTCTAAAGGTTACTATAGTAAAATTTAGCTTTATTAATAGTATTCCTTTAGGCTTTTCTCTATTTCTCTCTTATAACTTAGTTTTAAGATATTACTGCCTTAGTAGTAAGCTGCTAGTTATTATTAGTTCTATTAGTGCACTAATATTTTAGAGCTATATTAGCTTCCCTTTTTGCTTTATAAGCTTATTAGTTCTACTATAGCAGCTGTCTAAAGGCGCTTTAGAGCTTCTTTAGAGCTATAATATTTATAATTACTTAAAGCTAGTCTATTAGCTACTATATATAGGTATTAATTTTAGTGTAGGTCTATATAGGTGCAGCAGTGTAACTAGCTTAAAGGTAGTTATTAGCTTTAACTTAAACTATATCTTTATCTATAAAGAACTATAGGTATATTACTAGTCTATTGTCTTTAGAGCTTAGGTTTAATTTAACTCTAACTATCTATAGTATATAGTTAAAGCTAGCTAAAGGGGCTAGGCTAATATATTTAATTCTTAAGTTATAGGTTACTTAAGTATAGTTTATTATACTATTTCTTTTTCTTTATACTCTTTAGGTAACCTTACTCTAAAGTATAGTAAAGCTAAGCTACTACCTTATTATAAATATAAGTATAGTGTTGCAGCTTAGTAATATTCTATTTACCTTATTCTACATTAAGTAATACTAATTAAAGTTACCTATAAAGATGCTTTAGGCTCTAAAGTAAATTAAGCTAAAGTTAGTAAAGAAGGTAGCTTAATCCCTTTTATATAGTAGTAAGTAAATAGAGTAAATCTTAGTGCCTTTTAATTAAACGCTATACTAGTTTATTTTATTCTAAACTGCCTACTTCTTAGAACTATACTATTTATTAATATATATTACTATATAGCCTCTATATACTACTAGCTAGAACTACTTTAGGCTTAAATTAAAGGGAAACTAATTAGTTCTAGCTAGCTCCTATAGCGCTACTATATCTATATTGTTCTAATAGATTAAGGCTAGCTATATTAGCGTTAATCTCTTCTATATATTCTAGTATATAACTGTTAGTATATAGAGTTTAAAGCTAAGGATAAAGGTACAGCAGTATTAGTTTAAAGTATACTAGCCTTAGTATATTAGCTTAAGAAGGGCGTAATACCTTAGCTAAAGGGGTGCAATAGAGATATTAGCTTATTTTTGCTTCTTAGGGGTCTTTTAGGCTTCCTTTTCCTTAAGAAGGCCTCTTAGAACAGTAACCTACTAGCTTAGCGCCTATAGCTATAGTTTAGCTTTAAAGTAAGCTGCTTATAGTTAATAAACTTAGAGGGCTTATTACTATATACTTCTCTTGCTCTATCTTAATGTTCTTTAGCTACTAAGTAGAGGTAGAACTAGGCTAAGTAGGCTCTATAGCAGTTAAAGCACTGTTCTTATATATATCTCTATTTAGTTAGGTATATATTTTCTTTATCTTTATATTAGCTAGCACTATAGTAGCTATATTAAGGGGTTTTCTTATAAAATCTTATAATATAGCTAAACCTATAGCAGTAAAAGC
>JFHB01000345.1:0-18775 GCA_000729835.1 Atkinsonella hypoxylon
AGTTAGCTTTTTATAGAAAAGTATTCTATAGTTTAATATATAAATTTACTTACTATAGAAATAAAAAACTACTTTACTATAAAAGCTTTATAAAAAAGGCTTAGTTAATAGTTTACCTAAACTAATACACTAAAAGAAAGCTTAAAAAGTAATATTTTTACTAAAACCTAAGAAAAAAAGGTATTCTAAGAGGTAAAAGTATACCTTAATAAAAACACTATTCTATAGCACTATAACTCTAGTAAGTATTTATTCTTTAAAGTTAATACTTATAAGAAAGAATTTAGGCTCTTTATCTTTTAGCTTATAGGTAAATAGAATAGTTATAGTATACTTAGTAAAAACATTAAAAGTAACTAACTATAGCTAATTCTTTTTCTCTTAAGATATACTTTTAACCTAAAGAAACATTATAGATTAACTAAGGTAGAGGTAGCTATAATTATATAAAGTATTTAAAAGCTATAGAAAATAGTTTAATTTAACTACTACACTATTAATATTATTATAGACTACTTACTAGTAAAAGGAATTATTAAATATACCTTACTTACTACAATAGATTTAGATAAAGCTAATTTAAAATTAGCTAAAGTAGCTAATTATTTATTATAATTTAACCTAAGAGTTTTCTATATACTAAAAGTGCTAAATATAGTGCTAAATACACTCTTTAGGTTGCTAGTTATAGTTTTATACTAAAAGAAAGCTTATAATAGTAAATTTAATAAGCTTAATATAAGTACATTTTTTACTAAAGAATACAGTACTATAGTAGTATTAAATAAAGGTTTAAAAGAGAAAATTATTTAAGGCTATAGTTTTAATCTAAAGCTTAGTAGAATTATAGAAGATATTAAGGACTTTTATAAAAAGTAGAATTAGTAAAATTAATAATAAAGGCTAAGGATTCTACTGTATAAATAGACTCTATAAGATAATAAACTTTTATACTATTATAATAGAAAAGGTCTATTTTAACTATATATACCTATAAAGATTGTAGAATTTATTCTTAAAATAGTTTATAATAATTAAAACTATTTTAGCGCTTATAGAATAGCAGTAGAATTATAGATAGTTTACTTTCTATAGATATATAAGTAGATTTAAACCTATATTACTTACTGCTATACTTATAAAGAAAATACAATTAACTATAGTAAGCTACTAAAGGAATTAAGGTTATTAGAGTTAGTTTTAACTTCTTTCTATATAATTTTACTTAATTTTATTATTAATATACCTAAAGTTAGCTTAATAAATACTCTATAGTAAAAAGATAAATATAGCTTCTATAACTTACTATATTTAGTAAATTACCTATTTAGTAAGTAAATAATTCTTATACTTAAGTATATAATATATATAGTAGAAATTTAGGTAGAACTACTCTTATAAATACTATATTTATTAAACTAAAGCCTTTTTAAGTAGATTATAAGTAACTAAGATCTAAAGTTTATTTCTAATATTTAAAGAAGTATATTTACCTAAATTAGAAGTAAATTACTTATAGCTATAGCTTACTACTTATAGATAAATAGAATAGCTAAATAGAAGAATTAAATAGTTATTATTACTATTTAATACTATATAGTTATAAATTTAAATATACTATAAACTATAATACTTTTAGTACTATAGTACTAACTTAATAATATAGTAGTAGTTAGTATAGAGATTTTCTTTAATAAACTTATATATAGTTTCTAACTAATTACTATTGTTAATTTAATTTAATTAAATAACGTTCTTAGCAATAGAATAGATATAAGTAATATAGCTATACTTTAGAAGCTATACTAGTAAGAGGTAGAAACAGCTATTAGTATAGTAAATGCCTTAAGTAAGATTAAATATAATACTTAATATAAGCCTATTAATATTAAAGTAAGAAATATAGTCTACCTATAATTATACTAAGGATATATACTTCTAGAAAAGCTAAAAAAGAAATAGTCTTTTTAATAGATAAAGCTATATAAGGTTCTTATAAAAGTAAGCTTATTGTTATTTTACCTAGATTTCCTACTAGATTTATATATATACTTAGTAGTATTAGTAGCTTACCTTTAGAAGCTAAAATAAAGTAAAGACCCTTTTAACTAAAAAAAGTAACTACTACTGTTAATTATAATAGAAAGGTTTAGTATAGAGAACTATTAGGAAATTAAGCAAATTTATACCTATTAAATTTAATGTTTCTACAGTAAGTTAAGTAAGCTATATCTAGAATTCCTTATATAATAGAAAGAGTTCTCTACTAAAGATAACTAATAAATTGCTAAAGATAAGCTTAAAGTTAATACTTCTAAAATTATAAATAAATATCTATAGAAACACTTTATAAATTAGAAAAAAGAGTATTAATATTATTAAAAGAGTAATATAGCTTACTAAAAAGCCCTAAATTAGCTAGTAGAAGCTTACTACTAACTCTTTTCTTTATAAGTTTTAATTTCCTTTATTATATAATAAATTATTTAAATCCTTTAGTATCTCTTTTCTTATATCCTTATTTATTATTATTAGAACTATTAAAATTAACCTATATTATAGAATTATAGAAGGTTAAGAAGAAAATACCTATAAATCTATATACTATTGTTTTAATCTACTTTTTCTATAAATTTACCTTTACTTTTATAAATTTTTATACTTTCTACTATATAACCTTTTTCTTATACCTTTATATATTATAAAATCTTATAAATTTATTAATACTATTATAGCTACTACTCTTTCTATTCCTTTAGGCTATTATTTAGCTACTTTTAATAGTTAAATACTAAAATACTATACTAAGGGCAATAAACTACCTATAGAGTAAATTTCTATAGCCTATAGAACTAGCTAGCCTCTATAAAGCTACTTCTAGCCTCTTCTATTCCTTTTATAGAAAATCTATTACTATTATTCTTTTCTTTTAGTAGTTTAGAATTATTAATTTTAGTAAACTTAAATAGCTTATTCTAAGAAGAGAATAACAATAGTAACTATACTTAAGCTATAATACTACTACTATTTAAACCTAAAGAAGAATATATTACTTTTAATATATATATTAATTATAATAATAGTTTTAACGCTAAAAGTAAAGGTTTTAAGTTTAAAGAGTAAGAATATAACTATAAAGGTAATATAGTAGCTATAAAGCTAAATAACATTAAAACTTATCTTATATTACTTAATTTTTACTGCTTATATAGCACTTTTAGTAGGCCTAAAAGTGCTAAGAGCACTTTAAAAGTTAATAAGTTTATCTTTAGCACTATTTCTATAGAAATTAAAGATAATATTAATATTACTAATGTAGAGCCTATTATAGAAGACTATAGTTAGTATTGCTATATTAATAGAGCTAAAGAAAAGGTATAAAATATAGAAAATACTATCTACACTTATACCTATAAATTTACCTTTAAAGGCAGTATAATAAATAAAACTAGCATTAAGGTCTTTAAAGATAATATATATTACTTACTCTAGTAGAATATAGTAATATATATCTTTAGGATTTATAATAACTATAAAGTAAAGCGCTAAAACTAGTAATATAAAGGTAAGAATGCTAAAGTATCTATAGGTAACGCTAAAGTAGCTAGAAGAGGTAAGATATAGGTAAAAGCAGTAGCTACTATATACTATAGTAGCAATATAGTAAAAAGAGGTAAAGAAACTATTACTATAGATTTATTTACTAGTTTACTGTTATAAGTAGTGTTACTTACTATCTACTTCTTTAATAAATTTAGCAGAATTAATAGCACTATTGTAGGTGCTTTAGCTAATATTAGCTATATAAACTTACTCTTTATTCTATTAGCTAAGGTATAATCCTAGAGCTAGTGTAATAGTCTCCTTTAGAAGAAGTATAAATCTAATGCTAAAGAAATAATTAAAGCCTACCTTAAGGACACTTCTATAGGTAGTAACGCTATATAGAAGTAACTTAACCTCTATATTGCTAAAATTAATAAGTTAAATAAAAAGATTAACTAGGTTAAAATAAAGGCTAAAGAAGGTTTATTTAATAAGTAGTTTAATAAATTATAAACTACTATTTATAGTATATATAACTAACTAAATAGTATAAGTTAATTTAATAAAGATATTAATAACGTTATTAATAAAAACAAAACCTTACTAAAGGTTGCTAGTAATATTAATACACTATAGGCAGAAAGTAAACGCTTATAATATAAAATTAACTATATTTACGTAAACTTCTTAGAACGCTTAGCTAACTAGCTTATTGCTATATAAGGCCTCTTTAGTAATAGATTTAGCACTATTTAATATAGAAGAAGTGCTTAATTTGTTCTAATTAATCTATCTTTAATGTATTTCTCTTTATTAATTCTATAAAAGATACCTTCTATAGTAAAGTTAATACTAACTAAGGTAAAAACGCTAACTAAAAGGCTAGCTATAAGTAAACTAGTAGAAATACCTATTAAGCGTAAAACTAGTGCCTTTTAGGTAAAACCCTCCCTAAAGCTGCTAGAAACGTTCTTTAGCTTTACTTTCTAAAGAGAACTAATAGCTTACTATAACTAACTAACAATTTACTGCTATTACTAATGCCTAAAGATTAGAATAAACTGTATATATATAGAGAAATACACTAAAGAGATCTAATAGAAAATTTACTTTAATATAGATTAATTTTTAATACTTTTAACACTATATAGAATAATCTTGCATAAAGAATGTGCTATATAGATTTAATAAATTAGCTTTATTATATAAGATTAATTTATAGAATTTAATATTATTTAGGATAATTTTGCGTAACTTTACTTATATATAGAATATAGAATAAGCTTTAACGCTCTATTAGGTTTAAGGAAATCTATTAATTTAATATATAGATTTAATAGTTACTAGATTATAAGTGTAATTTAGGCATTATAAGTGCACAGGAAAATATATAAATATAGCAACCTATACTGTAGATTGTACTACAACAATAATAATATATACTTACGTAATAAAATAATAACTACCTTTCTATACCTTTTATAACAGCTAGATTAATAAGTTATTTAGTTTAATCTAATACACTTTCTAACAACTAACAATTAATTTTTAGAACAGCTAGAACAGCTAATCTTTTTTATAAAGGCAGCACTTATTACAGAATAATTCTATAGACCTATAGGTTACTAGTGTATGTAACTGCAATTATATATAAGTAGTTAGAAGCAACACTTAAGTAGTTAAATTAAGCAATTAACAATTATTCACTAGAACACTATCTCTAGATGCTCCTCACAGAAGCTCTTACAACTCCTCTTACGATTTATTGCATAACCTGTTGAATCTAACAACCTATCGTCACTTCCGACAAACCCACGTTAGATCCCACCGTAACAGTAGTAGATCCTATTACTTCTAAAAGAGCTTCTAAAGTCTCTTTTAAAGCCCCTAAACCTTCTAGTTCTAATAGTGCTACTTTTCTACCTGCTTTTAATAAAGGCACTATAAAAGAGCTAAATAAGAAGGTCCACTTAATTCTAGAGGCTGCTAAGCTAAAAGGCCCTAAAAATTTTAAACAGTAGAAGTAAGCTTTAACTATTTAATTTAGAGCACTAGGATTCCCTTAATTTATTAATAATCCTAGTATAGCTAGTACTTTAGTAGATTTAGAACAAGCTATTATCCTTATAATTATAAGAGATAGTTGCTAATCTAAACCTTAAGCTGCTATAAGCTAGCATAAGTCCCCTATAGATGCCTATAACGTTCTAGTTAAGCAGTATTTATAGAGTGCTAAAATACAATATAGTATACTATATACTAGTTATTACAACTTATTGTTTTCGAACTATAAGGGATCTTTAGAGGCCTTTAATGCTAAATTTAATAATTTACTAGCTAAACTACAGCTCTATAGTGTAGCTATTAATTCTATTAACTAAGTAAATTATTATATTAATGCTTTAAAGAAGACCTTCTCTAGCTAGGCTAAAAGGCAGCAATATTCTATTAGAGCTACTAGAGCATAAGGTCTATCTGTAAAAATGCTGAATTTACAGTTCCTTATAGCTAACTTATTAGAAGAACAAAGAGATAAAAGCTCCTCTATATCTAAGGCTCTTAGTTATAAAGCTTCTAATTCTAATAGTTCTAATAATAATAAAGCTAACTAAGGAAAGAATCCTCCTAATTAGAAGAAGAATTCTAATTCTAATTCTAATTCTAACGATTCTAATGCCTCTAAAGATACAGATAAAGCCTTTAAGAATAAGAAGAAGTAGAAGGGCTAAAGAAGAAGTAACAAAAATTCTAGGAATAAGGATGGAGAAGCTGCTTTTGCTATAGGTTGTTATAACCTATCTACTTTGTCGCCTTAAAACCAAACCCCTAAATGACCATGCAGCCCACACTAAAGCGGGTAACGATATAGCGTACGTTAAGATCGAAGAGGATCGGCAGAGAGCGAGATATTTGTTAATGCATACTATTAAGCAATAGTAAGTAAGAAGATTAAATAGTTAGAAAAGGCAGAAATAAAATATTAATTGCAGCTTAGAAGATATACACGCGCAAAAGGAGCTAAATATACTAAAGAGTTAGGGAAAGTGTTACTAGTAGCGAAGTAATGTCTCTTAAGTGTTAAGTGTTGTAAATTAAAGCAGGCTAAAAGATATTAATTAATTAAAAGAGTAAAGGCTAAAAAAAAGAGTTAGCAGAAGCTGCTTACGCGCTTTCTTGCTTAAACTATTTAGATGTCTGGGCGATACGCACTCTTATAGAGAAAAATCTGTATGTAGCATCCCTTGCAAAGCTAATATAAGAGCGCAAGGGGGTAACCCCGCCGCGACACACTACTAGCAACCAGGATACTACAGATTCCAATAGTAAATCTAGCAGTTCTAGTAGTGATAATTCTTACGATTTAGATACAGAATCCACTACTAGTGATACTAGTACTACTAGTAATAATACCCCTTCTTTTAATTACTCTAACAGAATAATTAAAAACTCCCTACTATACAATACAGGTTCTACCTGTTATATAGTTAACAATAAGGCATTTTTTAGGACTTTTAAGCCTATAAAAAAGAGTAAAACCGCGCCTATTACTACTAAAGGAGGTCTAATTTATCCTAAAGGATAGGGAACTGCTGTATTCTAGGTACTAGTTAGTATAAATCTAGCTAAATATAGGCCTTTAGCTCTAAAGAATGCTCTATATTGCCTAGGTTTAGATACTAACCTAATTAGTAGTCTAAAGCACTATTTAACAGGGGGCACTCTCCTTAGAAATTAGCTATTTCTAGCTAATAGAAGCTGCTATAGGTGTTACGTGCTGAATATATTATATAGAGCTTGATACCGTCACTTCCTCTAACTGAGGTTGTGACTAGACCTTTTGGTGCAGTGGTCAAGCATTGCATTAAGGCCTGATTAATCTGTAATATATAGTAGCAATTGCTTATATATTTAATTCCTGCGGCTGCGGAATTTTTTAGGTCTAGGTCTAGTTGCAGAGCTAGCTATAGGCTTAGTGTGCGTATAGTAGAGACTATAGGAGTGCAATTCCCTACTAGTAACAATTCTAGGCTTAGTGCTAGATCTACTGTATGCTAAGCTTGGAAGGTCCCTCTATTAGCTAGGTTAGCTAACACTTGCTAATAGCTGCGGCATCTGTTACGTGCTAAATATATTATATAGAGCTTAATACTGTCACTTCCTCTAACTGAGGTTGTAACTAGACCTTTTAGTGCAGTGGTCAAGCATTGCATCAAGGCCTGATTAATCCGTGACAATAGGCTTCTAAATCCCAAAAAGCATAGTTTCTTCTTACAGCTTAAGGGGCAAGAGACCCCTAGAGTGTGTAAAAACTACGCTAATCTCTCTTATATAGGATTTCTAGCTAGCAATAGTTATAATAGTAGTTATAATGCTAGTTATTCTATAGAGGTTTAAATCCCTTAACAGCCTAGTTTTAATCTAGAGGAATATAGCTAAATTAAGGAATTATCTAACTTTAAAGAAGAAGAAGCAGATAATACTAATAACAATGCTATAGAGCTATTAGCCCTAGTTCCTAAACGGGCTCCTAGTTAGATTCCTTCTAATAACAGAGATTTAGAAGGTCTAAATCCTAAGTTGCTAGATATTAGAGGAAGTGGCTGTCTAGATCCCTTAAATAAGGCCTATAGTTCTTAAGAGATCTAGCAAGATAGAGAGCAACAGGAAGCTAGCTCTAATAATAATTCTAGTAGTATAAATCCTACTGCTTCTTCTTTCTATAAGAAGCTCCTAGAATTAGCTGCTACTTAGCACATTAGATTAAGGTATATAGGACTCCCTTTACTAAAGAAGACTACTTCTATTACTAAAGGTATTCCTAATTTTACAAAAATTAAGGAAAAGGATTTTAACTACCTAGCTTACAACTAAGCTAAAGCTGTTAAAAGACCTAGTAAGTATACTATTCCTAACCCCTCTAGATATTTAGATATTATAGAGGGAGATACTGTTAAAATAGAGCCTATACTGCATAATAAGAGGCCTCTAGTTCTTTTTCTAATTAATAGAAAATTACAGTATAAGTAGTCTTTTAATCTAGCTAATAAAGAGGGTTTTACTCTTTATAGCTATATTAGAAGCTTCTTTAAGGAATTAAAAAACTAGTATAACTGCTACTCTAAACACCTTTACTTTAATAGTAGTATAGAAATTAATACTAAGTTGTAAGCTTAACTATCTTCTAAGGGTATTTGCTTTAGTACCTCTTGCCTCTATATTTATAAACAGAATAGGCTAATAGAGAGAGCTATAAGGGTACTTCTAGACTATTTATATGCTACTCTACAGTAGTTACAATTACCTCTATATCTATAGTTTTACATTCTTTCTGCTATAGTGGATTTAGTTAATACAACTGCAAATAGTACTAAACCACTAAGTCCTAAACAGCTATATCTAGCTAATTTAAAGCCTTCTAAGACCTATAAGCCTAATTTTACTAAAATAAGGGCTATAGGCTCCTATTGCGAAGTTTTAATTCCTTTAGAACAACAATTTAGGTTGCAGAAGCTAGCTAAAAGAACTATTCCTAGTAGACTTTTAGCTACACTAGGTTCTAATGTATATTTAATATATATCCCCTTTAAATAAGCTGTTATAAAGACTAGCTTCGTTAAAATTATAGAAGGAATAGGTTCTATTTTATAGAGCATCCCTAAGGTTTCTATTAGTTCTATAGTGGATAATTCTTTAGAGGGAGAAATTAATAACTAGTAATTAGTGGATAATTATACTCTTAAGTATCCTTATTCTAGTTATCTAGATGTGCTAAATTATCCACTAGAACCTATAGATTAAGCTCTTCTACTAAGCAACTCTATAGAAGCTATAGAGGCCCCTAAAGCCCCTATAACTATAGAAGCCCCTTAGGCTAATATAGAACCTATAGAAGCTAAAGCTAAATCTATTAATACTAATGCTATAGATCTAGATAGAGATATATTTTCCTTAATTAAGGATCTATGCTTTAAGGTAAGAACTAAAGCAGCTATTACTTCTAATAGTAATAAGGATAAACTTCTTAATACGTAGAAGTAAGCCCTAAAAAGCTCTGCTAAGCAGCATTAAATAGAAGCTACCTATAGCAAATTTAAGCAGCTATTAGCTGCTAGAACCTTTAAATTTATAGAGAAAGACTAAGTACCTAAGGGCTAAAGAGTTCTAAAGAATAGGCTTATTTATAGGCTAAAGAAGGATAAAGAAAATAATTCTATAAAATATAAAGCCTGCCTTATTGCTAAGGGATTTATGTAAATAGAAGGTTAAGACTATCTAGAGACCTTTGCTGTAACTAGTATTCCTTCTAGCTAGCGTATATTATTAGCTCTTGTAGCTTTTAATAACTAAGAAGTTAAGTAAATTGATTTTATAGGAGCGTTTTTAAATAGCAAGCTAAAAGAAGCTATTTATATAGAAATCCTAGATAGATTCATTAAATTTACAGAGCAAGCATTGCTATTAGTAGCTAAGCTACTAAAAAGCTGTAATTACAAGCCCTCTAAAGAGCAAGTAATTGAGCTAGAAAAATCCCTCTATAGTCTAAAGCAAAGTCCTAGAGAATAGCAGTAAATTCTAATAGAATTACTTTAAAAGCATAGATTTAAACCTCTTATATTAGACCCAGCAGTCTTTTATAACCTAGCTACATCTACATATATTGCTACTTATATAGATAACTGTCTTCTAATTAGGCCTAATTTACAATATATTAATAAGCTTAAAAAGCTATTAAATTAAGCTTATCTAATAGAAGATAGAAGACTAGCAGAATTCTTCCTAGGCGTTTAAATTATCTATAATAGGTCTAAAAGGTCTATTAAAATCTATTAATCTTAATATATCCTTAAAGCCCTAGAAAGATTTAATATACTAGATGCTAAGCTAGCTTCTATCCCTATACAGCCGGGAATCCTAAAGCAACTAGTTACAAAACCTCTCTTAAAATCCGATTATAAGCTTTATTAGAGCATAATAGGCACTATAATATACCTTATGTTGCTAACTAGGGCTAATATTGCTTTTTCCGTTTAGTGGCTATTAACATTCCTAGCTAAGCCCTATATAGAGCATCTAAACGCCTCTAAGCACCTCCTTTAGTACTTAGGTAGTACTAGAAGCTTTGCTATTGTTTATAAGCGTTCTAGTCTACACTCTTTAGCAGGGTCTTCCTCTAAAAAGTCTTCTAATACTACTATTAGTTGTAAAGAAGTCTTAAAGACCCTCCTTGGTTATTACAATAGCGATTTTGCTGGTGACAAAGTCTCTTCTAAATTAACCTATGCTTATCTATATAAGCTAGCTGGTGGACCTATTAGCTGGAAATCGAAAAAAGCTAGTACTATTGCTCTTTCCACTTTAGAAGCAGAATCTGATGCATTAATATTGAAAATAATAGGGATTACAGGACTAGATATCTAAGAGGGTAGTGGTCTCTTAGATTTAGCACTTGTAATTGCTCCTAGCAATTATCTCGTAGTAGAAGCAGCAGCAGCCTAAATCAAGCTGTAGTGTATAGTATAGATCACGTAGAGGCAATAGATAACTGTAATAGTAGTATCTTTATATTAAGAGCGCTGTAACAAACTTAGTAAGAGTAGGATCTTAAATCTTTCTAGTCCCTTATAGACCTACTAACTATATCAGCAGGCTGTAGTTGCTAGAAGGGGCTTATAAGCTACTTTATAATTTCTGTAAAAAGATTTACTATATAAAAACAAAAAAATCAACTTACAGCTATATAAACAAGACACTTATATATATAATTTAACAAATTCCACTAATTATAAGTAACCCTTATAAGCAACTCTATCTAACAATTATACTATTA
Organism: Atkinsonella hypoxylon; assembly: GCA_000729835.1. Taxonomy (NCBI): domain Eukaryota; kingdom Fungi; phylum Ascomycota; class Sordariomycetes; order Hypocreales; family Clavicipitaceae; genus Atkinsonella; species Atkinsonella hypoxylon. The sequence goes on from JFHB01000345.1 coordinate 11,375, forward strand.
GATAGCCCTAATTCTTAGCTTTTAAATAGTATACTTCTTGAATTTCTACTATTACTAGTTGTAGAGAAAATTGCAGTTAAAGTTAACTATAGGTTAGGCAACTTTGCCTTATTTAAATCTAGATGTTTACATTTAGTAATAACGATATCTCTACTAAAAATTAACGTAATAAGACCTAATAAGAGTTACGTAATAGAGCAACTAACAGGCAACTAGCAAGCATAAAAATAGGCTTTATAGGGTAGCTTATTTTTAACACTCCCTTTAGAAATGTAAGAAGTAACTAGTTCTATAAGCAACTTAGCTCCTTTAAAGGATATCTAAGTTAGAATTAACTAACAAAATACAGTACTAATAATAGAACTAAATAATATAACTAATTCTAGCAATTCTAGGGTAGTTATAGTTAAATATAACTAGTTATTGTTTATTGTTTTTGTTGTTTTCAATTTTTAACTGTTTTTCGTTGCTTTTCGATTTTTTAAGTGTTTTTATTGCTTTTATAAGCTAGCTAGAAAGCTCTAGTAACTTAATAAATTGTTAATACTTTTAAATAGCAAGAGGCTTAGTTAGGCTATCTGCTAGTATCTAATTTGTATTAATATAACTAACCTTAGCTATACCTTTACGAATTTTTTCTCTAATGTAGTTAAACTTTAAAAGGGTATGCTTAGTTCTACTATATAACGTTAAGTTAGAAGCAGTAACTATAGCGCCTTAATTATTACACCTAATAGAAATAGAAGGGGTTAAAGGCAGCTTTATCTCCTTAAAAAGGCTGTAGAGCTACTCTAATTCCCTAATAGCTTTAGATAATGCATTAGATTCTGCTTTTAATGTAGAAAGAGCAATAGTACTAGCTTTCTTTAATTTCTAGCTAATAGGTCCACTAGCTAGCTTATATAGATAAGTATAGGTTAATTTAGAAGAGACTTTATCACTAGCAAAATCGCTATTGTAATAACTAAGGAGGGTCTTAAGTACTTCTTTACAACTAATAGAACTATTAGAAGCTTTAGAAGAAGACCCTATAGGGTGTAAACTAGAACGCTTATAAATAATAGTAAAGCTTTTAGTACTACTTAAGTACCTTAGGAGGTGCTTAGAGGCGTTTAGGTGCTCTATATAGGGCTTAGCTAGAAAGGTTAATAGCTACTAAACGGAAAAAGCAATATTAGCCCTAGTTAGCAATATAAGGTACATTATAGTGCCTATTATGCTCTAATAAAGCTTATAATTGGATTTTAAGAGAAGTTTTATAACTAGTTGCTTTAGAATTCCTAGCTGTATAGGGATAAAAGCTAGCTTAGCATCTAGCATATTAAATCTTTCTAGGGCTTTAAGGATGTATTAAGATTAATGGATTTTAATAGACCTTTTAGACCTATTATAGGTGATTTAAACGCCTAGGAAGAATTCTACTAGTTCTCTATCTTCTATTAGATAAGCTTAATTTAGTAGCTTTTTAAGCTTATTAATATATTGTAAATTAGGCCTAATTAGAAGACAGTTATCTACATAAGTAGCAATATATATAGATGTAGCTAGGTTATAAAAGACTGCTAGGTTTAATATAAGAGGTTTAAATCTATACTTTTAAAGTAATTCTATTAGAATTTACTGCTATTCTCTAGAACTTTGCTTTAGACTATAGAGGGATTTTTCTAGCTTAATTACTTACTCTTTAGAGGGCTTATAATTACAGCTTTTTAGTAGCTTAGCTACTAATAGCGATGCTTGCTCTGCAAATTTAACGAATCTATCTAGGATTTCTATATAAATAGCTTCTTTTAGCTTACTATTTAAAAACGCTTCTATAAAATTAATTTGCTTAACTTCCTAGTTATTAAAAGCTACAAAAGCTAATAATATATACTAGCTAGAAGGAATACTAGTTGCAGTAAAGGTCTTTAGATAGTTTTAACCTTCTATTTATATAAATCTCTTAGCAATAAGGTAGGCTTTATATTTTATATAATTATTTTCTTTATCCTTCTTTAGCCTATAAATAAGCCTATTCTTTAGAACTCTTTAGCCCTTAGGTACTTAGTCTTTCCCTATAAATTTAAAGGTTCTAGCAGCTAATAGCTGCTTAAATTCGCTATAGGTAGCTTCTATTTAATGCTGCTTAGTAGAGCTTTTTAGGGCTTACTTTTATATATTAGGAAGTTTATTCTTATTACTATTAGAAGTAATAGCTGCTTTAGTCCTTACCTTAAAGTATAAATCCTTAATTAAGGAAAATATATCTCTATCTAGATCTATAGCATTAGCATTAATAGATTTAGCTTTAGCTTCTATAGGTTCTATATTAGCCTAAGGGGCTTCTATAGTTATAGGGGCTTTAGGGGCCTCTATAGCTTCTATAGGGTTGCTTAGTAGAAGAGCTTAATCTATAGGTTCTAGTGGATAATTTAGTACATCTAGATAACTAGAATAAGGATACTTAGGAGTATAATTATCTACTAATTGCTAGTTATTAATTTCTCTCTCTAAAGGATTATCTACTATAGAACTAATAGGAACCTTAGGGATGCTCTATAAAATAGGACCTATTCCTTCTATAATTTTAATAAAGCTAGTCTTTATAACAGCTTATTTAGAGAGAATATATATTAGATATACATTAGAACCTAGCGTAGCTAAAAGTCTACTAGGAATAGTTCTTTTAGCTAGCTTCTGCAACCTAGATTGTTGTTCTAAAGGAATTAGAACTTCGCAATAGGAGCTTATAGCCCTTATTTTAGTAAAATTAGGCTTATAGGTCTTAGAAGGCTCTAAATTAGCTAAATATAGCTGTTTAGAACTTAGTAGTTTAGTACTATTCGCAGTAGTATTAACTAAATCTACTATAGCAGGAAGGATATAAGACTATAGATATAGAGGTAATTGTAACTACTGTAGAGTAGCATGTAAATAGTCTAGAAGTACCCTTATAGCTCTCTCTATTAGCCTATTCTATTTATAAATATAGAGGCAAGAGGTACTAAAGCAAATACCCTTAGAAGATAGCTAAGTTTACAACTTAGTATTAATTTCTATACTACTATTAAAATAAAGGTGTTTAGAGTAGCAGTTATATTAGTTCTTTAATTCCTTAAAGAAGCCTTTAATACAGCTATAAAGAGTAGAACTCTCTTTATTAGCTAGATTAAAAGACTACTTATACTGTAATTTTCTATTAATTAGAAAAAGAACTAAAGGCCTCTTATTGTACAGTATAGGCTTTATTTTAACAGTATCTCCCTCTATAATATCTAAATATCTAGAGGGGTTAAGAATAGTATACTTACTAGGTCTTCTAATAGCTTTAGCTTAGTTGCAAGCTAGGCAGTTAAAATTCTTTTCCTTAATTTTTGTAAAATTAGGAATACCTTTAGTAATAGAAGCAGTCTTCTTTAGTAAAGGGAGTTCTATATGCCTTAATCTAACGTGCTAAGTAGCAGCTAATTCTAGGAGCTTCTTATAGGAAGAAGAAGCAGTAGGATTTATACTACTAGAATTATTATTAAAGCTAGCTTTCTATTGCTCTCTATCTTGCTAGATCTCTTAAGAACTATAGGCCTCATTTAAGGGATCTAGACAGCTATTTCCTCTAATATCTAGCAACTTAGGATTTAAACCTTCTAAATCCCCGTTATTAGAAGGAATCTAACTAGGAGCCTATTTAGGAACTAGGGCTAATAGCTCTATAGTATTGTTATTAGTATTATCTTCTTTAAAATTAGATAATTCCTTAATTTAGCTATATTCCTCTAGATTAAAACTAAGCTGTTAAGGGATTTAAACCTCTATAGAATAACTAGTATTATAACTGCTATTATAACTATTGCTAGCTAGAAATCCTATATAAGAGAGATTAGCGTGGTTTTTACACACTCTAGAGGTCTCTTGCCCCTTAAGCTGTAAGAAGAAACTATACTTTTTAGGATTTAGAAGCTTATAGCAGCTTCTATTAGCTAAAAATAGCTGATTTCTAAGGAGAGTGCCCCCTATTAAATAGTGCTTTAAACTACTAATTAGGTTAGTATCTAAACCTAAGCAATATAGAGTATCCTTTAGAGCTAAAGGCCTATATTTAGCTGGATTTATACTAACTAGTACCTAGAATACAGCAGTTCCCTGTCCTTTAGGATAAATTAGACCTCCTCTAGTAGCAATAGGCGCGGTTTTACCCTTTTTTATAGGCTTAAAAGTCCTAAAAAATGCCTTATTGTTAACTATATAATAGGTAGAACCTATATTATATAGTAGGGAGTTTTAATTATTCTGTTAGAGTAATTAAAAGAATGGGTATTATTACTAGTAGTACTAGTATCACTAGTAGTAGATTCTGTATCTAAATCGTAAGAATTATTACTACTAGAACTGCTAGATTCACTATCGGAATCTATAGTATCCTAGTTACTAGTAGATAGGTTATAACAACCTATAGTAAAAGCAGCTTCTCTATCCTTATTCCTAGAATTTTTGTTACTTCTTCTTTAGCCCTTCTACTTCTTCTTATTCTTAGAGACTTTATCTGTATCTTTAGAGGCATTAGAATTATTAGAATTAGAATCGGAATTCTTCTTCTAATTAGGAGAATTCTTTCCTTAGTTAGCTTTATTATTATTATTAGAACTATTAGAGTTAGAAGCTTTATAACTAAGAGCTTTAGATATAGAGAAGCTTTTATCTCTTTATTCTTCTAATAAATTAGCTATAAGGAACTATAAATTCAGCATTTTTACAGATAGACCTTGTGCTCTAGCAGCTCTAATAGAATATTGCTGCCTTTTAGCTTAGCTAGGGAAGGTCTTCTTTAAAGCATTAATATAATAATTTACCTAGTTAATAGGATTAATAGCTACACTATAAAGCTGTAGTCTAGCTAGTAAATTATTAAATTTAGCATTAAAGGCCTCTAAAGATCCCTTATAGTTTAAAAACAATAAGTTATAATAACTAGTATACAGTGTACTATATTGTATTTTAGCACTCTATAAATACTGCTTAACTAGAACGTTATAGGCATCTACAGGGGACTTATGCTAGCTTATAGCAGCTTAAGGTCTAGATTAGCAACTATCTCTTATAATTATAAGGATAATAGCTTGTTCTAAATCTACTAAAGTACTAGCTATACTAGAATTATTAATAAATTAAGGGAATTCTAGTGCCTTAAATTAAATAGTTAAAGCTTGCTTCTACTGTTTAAAATTTTTAGGGCCTTTTAGCTTAGCAGCCTCTAGAATTAAGTAGACCTTCTTATTTAACTCTTTTATAGTGCCTTCATTAAAAGCAGGCAGAAAAGTAGCACTATTAGAGGAACTAGAAGGTTTAGGGACTTTAAAAGAGACTTTAGAAGTCTTAAAAGTAATAGGATCTGCTTTAGGAGACTCTATAGAGAGTTTACCTATAGATGTAATTATAGTATCTAATTTACTTAGTAAATTAGCTATATTACCTTTATTTTGGCTTTATTTTACTTCACTATGCCTAATAAATCTATTTAGGGTCTCTTGTTACTTATCTATTTAAGCTTTTAGATTAGCTTAAACATTATAGACTTACACTACTCTTTTAGAAGCTAATCTAGCTTCTTTTAGAGCCTTCTTAGCTGTATAATCTTCTTTATTAGAAGAGGAATCTACTGGCTAAGGGGGGGATCTAGCTAGACTAGGAAAGCTAGTAGCAGTAGCTGTAGCTAGTGTACTAGAACCACTACCCCGTTTAGGGCTTATGCTCTTTCCCTTGCCTGTTCCTTTTAGTGCTATTTTACGGGTTCAAAAAGTAGCTAATTTAACGCTCTTTTATAGCTAATTATAGCCAAATTACAGTGGAAATAGTAGTGAATAACAGTAATAATTCTTACTAAATATAGGCTAGAAGTGCCCTATATTTTCAGAAATTATACTGAGATTTTTCTCTAATTTCTTTCGTAATAGGTATAACAGGCTCTAAAGGCTGCATTGTATTGCAATCTATATGCACATACAATTTATATAGTAGACTAGATTAATAAGCGGTTGTAAGGGGCACAAAACACAGGTCCTAGCTATTTTTAGCTAAAAAATTCAGGAGATTCTTCTCTAATTAGGTTCTATAAATTAGTAAAGACCTAGGCACAGCTAATTTAGGGATATCTAGCTAATTTCTACTTCAAAATCCTAACTAGTGGGATTACTATATAAATTAATTCTGCAACTGAAAACACAGGAATATCTAATAGCAATAAGAGCTGTTAGGCGTGCACTACAAATTGTAGTATAGCTACTAACAGAGGTGTATAGGGTGCACAATATATAAGATAACAGCACAACAACAAGCGATGTAGTGTAGCGCTAAGCTTATTTCTTAATAGAAATAATTAATTAAGCAGTGCCTAATAAAACGATTTGCAGTGCAAATGTAATGTGTGCAAATGTGTATATTTTAATGTTGCACGACAATAGAACCTAGCTATTAAGAATAGCTTTAAAAGTGTGTATGTATAGGGTGTATAGAGTGCAGGAGGTACAGGGTGGGCAGAATGAAAACACTAGTATAGTAGCTAGCAATATATATGCAGCAGGTATTAATAGCTTCCAGCAAGCTACTAATAGCAGCAATAGCTGCTAGCGCAGGTCTTAATATAGCTTCTAGTGGGTAATACAGTACACAATAGTAGATTTCAGCGGGCTAATAGCTTGTAGATAGGTCTTCTAGGCTTATAACCTATTGAAAATAATAGGGATTATAGGACTAGATAGAAGAGGGTAGTTGTTACGGTGGGATCTGACGTGGGTTTGTCGGAAGTGACGATAGGTTGTTGGATTCAATAGGTTATGCAATAAATCGTAAGAGGAGTTGTAAGAGCTTCTGTAAGGAGCATCTAGAAATAGTGTTCTAGTGAATAATTGTTAATTGTTCAATCTAACTACTTAAGTGTTGCTTCTAACTACTTATATATAATTGCAGTTATATACACTAGTGACCTATAGGTCTATAGAATTATCCTGTAATAAGTGCTGCCTCTACAAAAAAGATTAGCTGTTCTAGCTATTCTAAAAATTAATTGTTAGTTGTTAGAAGGCGTATTAGATTAAACTAAATAACTTATTAATCTAGCTATTATAAAAGGCGCAGAAAGGTAGTTGTTGTTTTATTGCGTAAGTATACATTATTGTTATTGTAGTGCAATCTACAGTGTAGGTTGCTATATTTATGTATTTTTCTGTGCACTTATAATGCTTAAATTATACTTATAATCTAGTAACTATTAAATCTATATATTAAATTAACGGATTTCCTTAAACCTAATAGAGCGTTAAAGCTTATTCTATATCTTATATATAAGTAAAGTTACATAAAATTATCCTAAATAATGTTAAATCCTATAAATCAATCTTATATAATAAAGCTAATTTATTAAATCTA
>JFHB01000346.1:0-18641 GCA_000729835.1 Atkinsonella hypoxylon
GAGAGAGAGAGAAAGAAACGAAAAAAAAAAGGGAACCACTGGACTTTCCCCCCCAGGTACTAAATTTTTAAAATTCCTGAATCCCAATCCAAGTTTGTAGCACTATTTCCCGCAAAGGCCCTGGCCTCAAGCTGAATCCGCATTTCCGCTATACTTGTTGATGAATCCCAACACCTCTCTGTGCCATACAATAGAGTTCTCTGGCTTAATGGTCCACTATCATAGTCAGTATACCGGCTCTCATGGGGGGAGAAAATGTCTCGACCTACGTGATTCTCATCAGGGAACACAACGAGCTTGCTTGGAATATTTCGCGCCTGCAAGACATTAAACATGGCGAGGCCTTCAGAGATGGGCAGTCGATAGTCCAACTCGTTATGTAACACCTGAATTTACATCTTGGTTAGATACTTTTCGGGACTTTAGTTATGTGCTCCACGTACCAGCATGGGTGTTTCCCAGTTGTGACAGTGCAGCGAAGGATCCCATTTCGTGTAGATATCTCGACTCTCCCACAATGTGCCGCCAAAGTCGTGCTCTGGGAAGAAAAGCTCCTCGGTCGACCATTGATTCTGGGTAGAGAAAACGCCGTCGTGGCACACGAGTGCCTTGAATTTGCGGCCAAGCGGGTGACCCTGAATCCAGTCTGTCAAAAGTTAGTGTTGCCTTGGCCCAAGTTACGTATGAAGCAATTCGAGAAATAACATACTGATCATGTAGCCTCCGTACGACGCTCCCAGCGCAACAGCCCGCGAGGTGTCAATGTAATCGACATTCTTTTCTAAATACTCAAAGCACAGGACGAGGTCCTCGTATGGGTTCCCGCCCCAGTTGCATTTGATGGCATCGGTGTGCTTTTGCCCATATCCAGTACTGCCTGTGGGATTTGGAGCAACAACAATGTAACCTTGTTCAGCAAAGATGGCCGGATTCCATCGTGTACTCCAGTCATCCATCCAAGCACTTTGAGGTCCACCGTGGATGAAGAAAGCCAGAGGATATTTCTTCGAGGGGTTGAAGTTGGATGGTTTGGTCACGAGAGCATGGACATCGTATTCCATGGAGCCTCTGTACCAGATGTCATCCTTCATTGAGTCATCAAGGCCAAAGGATTTACCATTCTTAGAGCTTGATGACAGTTCAGTGACAGATTTCAACGTGGGGTCGAACACTGTGTATAATGAACTCTCCACCCGCGACTTGGAGCTTATTAGTAGATCAGGACCAGTGCCGAGCAGTTTAGCATCGCTGATGGATCCTTGCTCATGAATAAGTGATGGCAGTTCTTTTGCTTCGGCGGGTGACGATGGAAGCTTCCAGAGCACGACTCGCCCGTGTTTCTCTGCACCTACAAACAGCTCCTTCTCATCATGGCTCCAGGTGATCCAGTCAGGCTTCACGTCCCAGCCACCCTCACCATCTCTGGTCTCATAGAATTCGTGGACTTTGCTCAGGTCGTTGACGTCTGGAATGAGCAGCAAGCGAGTTTTGTCGGCTTCATATTGGATATTCTTCATCCTGGCAAATGCAATCTTTTTGCCATCTTTGTTGAAAGTAGGAGAAATACTATAACCTTGAAGCTTGCCGGTTTCAACAATTTGAGGCGCCGCAGGCTTCTCCACAAAGGACTTGATGGCCACGTAGTAGAGATCTGTCTTGGTGTATCGTGCAGGGTTGATCTTGGGATCTCTGGCGACAAAGCAGATGCCATGCGCAGAGATATCGAAGTCTCCCGCGCCGCCGAAGGGAGGTACCGGAGATTCCAAATCAGTACCGGCGAGGAGATTTGTCAATCCAGGACTCTCGAGAGTCCACTTGCCACCAGCCTTGGCCAATTGCCCATACCATAACGAGTTTGTGTTCGCATTGTTCCAGGTGTCCCAGTGACGAACAAAGAGTGAGGTGTAGATCTTGGCCGAATCATGTGGCTTATTTTTGGCTGGTGGCCAGTACAGATCTCCATCAGGGGTCGTAACGCCGACAAAGCAGATAGCCACTTTGCCATTGGAAAGAACTTTAGTTTTGGGGGTTGAAATGCTACCAGCCAGGTATTGAACCAGTTGTGGCCTATTAAAAATATTAGATTCTCAAATTTGGTATAATTGAGACAACACGCCTCTAAGAGAACAGAGCTTAGCTTATACTCGGACTTGTCCAGCACCCGCTGGGTCATCATCATGGTACATCCATTGTCATCGCCCTTGAGATAAAGGACCTCGTGTTCGCCAATCCAAACGGGATTGCTGGCTCCTGAGTCTTCGGAGATGAGGTGAGAGGTACCTTCCTTGATATTTAAAACGCGGATTTGGGAGGACTTGGAGTGTGTCTCAAAAGAGTAGACGGAAACCTAGTGGTTTGCGTATCCGTTAGCAAGAGGCTTGATCGATCATGTACCCGCACAGCCTAACCGCTGCCTCGGTCAAAACGTACCGTGTAGAGAACCAGCTGTCCGGTCGAATTGGGTACGCCTGATGAGCGGCGAGGCGCTGAGAGGAGCACCTCTGGCGTGAATCGAGCAGCATGCACAGTCATGACGGGCAATTGAGTGTGCAGGAAACCCAATCTGCATCACGACCCGAGGCGTAGCATAGAAGGGAGAGCAGAGAAGAATCAGAAAGGGAGAAGGGCCATATAGGTAACACGAAAGATACGAAATGCGAATTCTGATTATTATACATTACGTCCCTAGCCCCGCGATAGACCTTCCCAATCAATCCACGGCGTGATTAAGTGCGAGCACCTCAATGGAACACCCCGCTACGGTCCCTGCCCTGCCCCCCGCCTCTGGCCTTGCACGTATGACGCGGGGGAATGGAGAACTGACTCGGACCAGTCTCGGCCGTATATTTATTTAACAAAGGTTCAATTTCATTCTCAGTCTCATGGAGTAATATCGGACCAAGCACAGTCGATGCTCGGCTGTACCGACAACAACGCCACTGGCGTTCAATCGTCAAATAACATCTAGAACAGTTATTCTTCCTTGGTAGCTGCGTCTAGAATTGATATTGACAACTACACTTTCATGACCTCTCAACTCCTAACCAACCACTATTCCGTAGTTGCGGCTTAAATAAAGGAAATAATATTTTTCGTCTCTCTTGGCCCAGAACATGTGTCAAGTCTTAAGCCTTCCACGATTCGCCAATCGCTCTGCGCCCTTCTTGAGTCTCGAGGGTAACAGTCATGTCTGAAGGCGATACGATATGGCATCGTCTATATTTCTATTTCGACCGTAAAAGCGCCTGGTCCATAGCATTTTCGCTATGCACTATCCCATTCCGTATAATCTCATCATATCTGTTTCTGCTAAATCCTAAACGCCCCCATCAGAAAACCATCAAATTCATTTGTCTCCTCGTCTGAAACAAGGCAATGATTCATTTTCTCGATGCCCCAAAGTTAGTCCTCTTCTTGCTTGTTCCACCATCGTTTTCGCTATCCTCGACCTCTTTATCCGCTGCTGCTGCAGCCGCTGCTGTCCCCTTCTTCTTGGACTTATTTTTATTTCCCGTCCCAGACAAAGGCGTTCCGTTGTCGCGGAAAGAGGCCGATACGGGTGTCGGCGCATGTGAGGCGGGCGTTGAACCTGGCGTCGAGTCCTGAGGCTTTTAGTTCATATCACTCGTCATACTGCCAGAACCAAAAGAGACGAAGTCGAGCTATCTGGACATACCCCGTTGTTGGGTCTATACGATATCGAAGACTTTGAAAATACCCGATTCTGGTCAGTTGACCCTGCCTTGCGTCTTTGAGCGGCAGCGCCGCTCGTCCCCTTCATGTAGTTGTCGAAACCCGTGATGATATTGCCGCTCGGTGTGCTTTCGAGATAGGATGCTTCTTTAGTTATGATGCTTTCCTCTACTTGATTCTGGCCCGTCACTGTCAGTTATCAATTCCGCTCGGTATTTTCTGTGTGCGCGTAATAACTTGAATTTTTAATTCCTACTTACAAGCCGCTTGTCCAGGGCCCTGCGCTTCTCGACGAGTTCGCGCACCCGCGCTTGGGACTTCTTGTATTCTGCCAATGTTGGCAACGGCCCTGTGGCGCTGTCATTCTTCTGATCCGCCATGCACGCTGCGCAAACGCTAATAAAGCTGAGTTTGGCCTCGAGCCGTGCAGTCTCAAGGCTTTGAGGGAGATGTGCTGGATAATGTTGACTGTCAAATGGATGTTGTTGCGATACGTTCATCGTGGTGGATGAAGCAGCGACCACGTGACCAAGTAACGAGGCATGGCGAAGGGTTCTGTAAGTATCTACCACGCTCCTGCCAATTTAACCAACAAGTTCAAATAGTAGGTAGTGTTGCCGTTCCTTTGAAGTACTCGTGAATGATGTTCACTCAAACACAAGCTCGCCATGATTAGTTGTAATTTAAGCCACATAACTTGTCCAATAGCTTCATGGTGTTTACGCAGTGCAAAATGAATCTGGCCCCAACCGGATCACCACTAGCTTGATCTTGATATCATTATGCACTCATGCGTTCCAATTACATTTCACTTCAATTCGAGTCCGGTTGTCTCTCCAATATTGCCTTGACTCTTAGTTTCTACATTTCCTGTCATCTGTCTACGAGCGAAGTACATGTATTGGTGGCCCTTTGCGTCAGATCGACTATGCTCATGTACGTGTGAAGTTCAGCTAATACTGTCATTCAATCAGAATTTCAGTTGTTCGCTCTATTTCCAGTTCTTTGAAAGGCAGCTCGAAATCCGATAGACTTCCATCATCAATAAAAACATTGCAAAGCACACGGCTGGGTGAAAGCTGGATGGAGTTCACGCTGCTGTCCCCACGTCAATCGTCGTGTTGGTTAGTTACCTCATCTGACAATTTATACGGATGACGTAAATTCTGGTACTAAGAGATCCAATCTGCTGTTCTGACTACCCTGTCCAAAGGAAGGAGTACTCTCAACTTCCACCAGTTGTGACTCTTAAGCAGTGAAGGTATTCGTTTCATATGATATCAAAAGACTTTCCCCTTGAGTTGTTAGAAGATACGGAGGAACTGTTTCCCCTTCATCTTTTCTGCCTTTCACAACCATCATCGGATCCTCTGCGGTCCTGACTTCTCCTGCACCGCCAGTCGGGGCTAAGAGACTCATTGCTGCGACGACGTGTGTGTCCTCTGTGCACGTATGAACTTCTGCCACGACTACGTGATCTTGATCGACGAGAAGAGCTTGAGGAAGGAGATGGTGACCGTCGTCTACGTCGGGGAGGTGAACGGCTGCGCGATTCGGACTCCTTTCTCTTCTTCAGTGCTGGAGAGCTGCGACCGGAGGATGTGGATCGAGATTGACTAGCGCGTCCAGAACGGTGACTTCTTCGATAGCATCTAACGACTCGTGGACGGTAAGCATCTCCGCGGGGTGACCTCGACCTCTTCCGAGAGCCACGATATGTTGGGGAGGATCTTCGACGCGCCGGACCAGTAGACGCGCCACTGCTGATAGATGAACTACGGTCTCGTGACCTGGACCGAGATGGTTCATCTCCGGAAGACGACGGGTCATGACGTCGTCTCCGCTCATTGTGCCGACTGCGTCTATCATCTGGGACATAACTATCGCGTCCATACGAATCCCGTGAAGCTCGAATCTGAGTCTCCAACAGCCGACCAGGTTTTCCTGTCCGGTCTTGATCACCTCTCCTGGAGCGGTTGTCAAAAGTCTGATTATCGCGTCGGCCCTGCCAAGTATCAGCACGGTGGTTTGTTCTTTCTTGTCGGTCTTGTTGCTTGAGGTCTGAAATCTCACGATCCCTACGATCGAAGTCTTCACGCCGCTTGCGAGCATCATCAGCAGCCCTGTCAGCATCCCTCTAGTCGCGCGTCAGTCCGATAAGCTATTGGTAGTAGAATACTAGATTGCGATCATTTACGTACCTTTTCTTGCATAAGTTCCAGCTTTTTGGCTTCGAGCAATTCTTTAGGTACGCCCTGGGGACTGCCTTGGGCGCTCAGCAAGAGATTCCATAACTTTTTACAAAAAGGAGCCGTGTCTTTATCCAGGAAACCGGTCAGCTGGATCTGAAGTGATTTGATGTCGGGCTACCACAGTTATTGTCAGAATCTGAGGAACCACTAGCTCACTATATCTAATCGAACGAGTTATGATTGTAAAAGCTTACATAGCGTGATCCCTCAATAAGATTAAAGCAAAGTTCTATAACGACGTCATCTTCGTTGCCCAGAATGTCGGATATTCGGTTTGCAATCCACCTGCAAAGGCTAAGTCAGCTTCCTGTCTTTCTGCGACATGCTGGCTGCGTCGCCCTTACTTCTTCATGACTTGCAGGTTGACTTTCTGCATGTCAACTTTCTTACTGAACTCGGGAGGAAATTTCGTCGACTTGAGTAGTCGCGCGTCCACCTTTGACGCCATGGTGGATGTGACTGGTTTGATAGTGATGTTGAGAAGGTATCGAAAAATAATGGAGTGACATCTGCCTGGTGGGATTTCGGGATAACGCAGGCGTTCGGGTGCACAAAGCAATACGATTGTGGACCACGCACCAGCCACGCCACGTTCCCAGGCGCGTCTCCATTGTCTCCAAGCTTATCACTTACTATTACAGAATACGCACAAAGAATCAGTGAGGCTGTCCTGCTCTCTTTCTCCTGCGGTATATTTTGAACAAGCAAAGCGATAGGTTTTAAGAGGAAGTAATGGCCAAAGGCATAAGAGGCTGATGCGAAGTCCATCCAAAACCACCAAGTGATTGGATGGATCGCGACTCCGCCACAGATACCTACCTAGGTACCTAGGTAGGTACTAGGCAGGTAAGTACAGAGTGTGCCATTCAGAAAGTCTTTTCCCACATTCTTAAAGTCATGTTCGCTTGTACTATCTTTTTCGTCCCGTGCGATAGCTAAACACATTTGTCTACTTAAATGTCCGAATTGCGCGAGGACTTGATCAAGTGATTCATGTCGCATCTGCTTGGCTGGTTTGTTGCTAAGGCATCCTCAATCACCTGAGCATTCACTGAGCTCCGTCATGCCAAGATATTACAATTTCATAGGAAACTCGTGCGTCGTCGTCATAGCATTATTAAATCACAGAATCTAATACGGTTGCAATAATGCATTAAAGGCGTCTGTCATCTCCTCGAAACCATCATTCGTACATGAATATCGCATACTTTGAAACTTTGAAATCTGGTAGGAATAAGGCAAGAGCGACCCAACTCTGTAGCCAAGGTGCGTTAACCTCTTGTAGTATCAGCTAAGGTGGGCTGCTACAATCACTCGATACGTATTGAGCCCCGCAATTATCTGTCCCCGTCTTCTAGCCTGTTACCTGCCGGTAGGTACATGGTGTAACAAGATTCTGACGAACCACGCTTGAGCAACAGACTCGTCGTCGCAATCCAATGTCTTGTGTTCTAGCACAACTTAATTAATTCTCCTTGGCTAAGAATACTCCTATGATGGACAACTTACATGCACCAACTGTACCATCAGGTCCGACCACCACCGGCTCGGTCACAAATGGCAGCGCGGGGCATCTCAGCTTTGGCGAGCTCCAGCAGAAGAAGACCGGTCTGGAACTAGAACTCAAAACTCTCGGGGGTGTTCTTGAATCCGTACGTTTATCTTGAAATCACTTTAAATGGTTTATTTGTTTCATTCTTGTCTTGTCTTGTTGAGAGTCGAGAGCCAAGAGTCATCTAACAAAATAGCAGCATGGAGTCAACATGGAAACGCCTCTTGTCACCAGGGACGGCTTCCCGCGATCTGACATTGACGTTGCTCAAAGTGCGCTTCTACCCCACGACGGCATCATTATTGATAGACTGCCAGCTGATTCTGTCTAGTACGCGCTACCAGAGCCAGAATAATCCGACTCAGAAATGACTACAAGGATTTGATGACCAACATTGAGAAATATTTGCATGAACATTTTGCAAGCCTAGATGAAAGCGATGTGGGTAGCTTTCCATCTGACAGTACTGTTCAACCTGCATTACCCGACTCCGAGACGAGCGACTTGGACGAACCCTTTGCAAAGGTCAATTCTGTTGCTCCTGGCAGCCCAGCCGATCGTGCAGGACTAAAACAAGGTGACGAAATTCGCAATTTTGGATATGTGAACAGGGTCAACCACGACAACCTCAAGAAAGTGGCAGAGTGCGTCCAAGGCAATGAGGGTGTATGTGCTACAGTCCAGTATATAGAGTTGCGTTTGCTGACGTACCTTCAGCGCAACATTTCCATCAAAATTTCGAGAGCAACGGGTGTTGCCCAACGCCAGGAGCTACGTCTTACTCTTACGCCAGCGCGGAATTGGGGAGGCCGCGGCATGTTGGGATGTCACATCCTGCCTCTGTGAAAAATATTTCAGGGTATGACTTCTTGCAGATGGACAAGGCACATCACAAAGCCTCGATTGTAACAACATTTGAACGGACACGAAGGAGATTGCGAATACGAATCCAAATTGCGAGGCAGGACGCTGAACATCTTTGGCAAGGTTTCTCGTGCTATTAGGCAGCTGATTCGGCTTTATAACTGTTGGTTGACAGCCTAAGGGGTTTGTCATCAGGAACTTAGCTTGGGCACTGCACGGCGCCCGAAGATCAATTTTGCCCTTGCCCTTGCTCTTGTTGGTTAAAAAATTCCGACAAGCGTAGAACATTGGTCGTCAGGCTAGCACTTCCCAGGCAACTTTAGGCTCGGCGCAAAATGGCAAGGGAGTGCGCGCCGCGTAAAACCATCAGGTTGAGCTTGCAGAGTACCATTGGGAAACTTGGCTGAGCAGCTGCTGGCGCCTGACACTCATCTGACGCAAGACGCCTGTGCCCAAGTGCGCTGTACGTATTATAGATATCCTGATGGCACCCAGGCGGCTACACTGACAAGTCGCCAAGCAATCTTCTTCTAAACCGTCAGACCTTGCGGAGTATTCATGGTGGTAAGTCGACCAGCTCAGGTATTGATCAGAAGAATCGAATTTAGTGTACTCAAGAGAGGCGGTGACCAGTTGACGTTATCCAAATTATGCAAGGTTGCGGCTCCTGATTGGAGCAGATTCATGCAGTGATATCACGTGCATGAGCCCACCTCAGCAGACTGAATTTTCGCTTTATGGATTGCCCTGGCCAGAAGAGTTCCCCGCTGCTCTCATACATCCGCTGCTCTCATACATCTAGGCTGACCGACCTTGTCTGCAAGTTTATCTCTTTGAAGCACATCCCACTAAACGTCAGTTGGGCCGCAGAAAAGGTATTTTCAGTCCGCTAGATTCATCCATTGTCATCCCTCTCGCCTCCCGAATCACATCCTCGTCACCCTCTTGACCCTATTTAGTCCCTCTGGATCATTTTGACTGCCTCACGTCGCCCGCTGTAGGCTAACACCACCCTTTCTTAGCACCCCGCTTGTTTACATCACTTTTTCGTGCTGCGACGAATCCGAATCACAAGTATGGCTCAACAGGAGACCCCCATCTTCAAGCTCGTGCTTGTCGGTGATGGTGGTACTGGAAAGGTTGGTTTCACGTTACAGCGACGAATCTTGTGGTCTTTTGGCTTGTCTGGACTTTGAAGACGCGATGTTATCTTTCCCGCCTATCAAGCGACAGTCGCCAACCTGAAGTGAAGATCAACATGTGAGAGCTTTACTGACGATCGATCGGCTGTCAGACCACCTTCGTCAAGCGACACTTGACTGGCGAATTCGAAAAGAAGTATATGGCTACTCTTGGTGTCGACGTCCACCCTCTTGGCTTCACTACCGTGAGTGATGGTCATCTCTCCCAATGTATCGACGGTGCAGCTAATCTTGGTTCCAGAACTTTGGCCCAATCCAGTTTGATGTTTGGGACACCGCTGGTCAGGAGAAGTTTGGCGGTCTCCGTGATGGATACTATATCAATGGCCAGTGCGGTATTATCATGTTCGACGTCACTTCTCGTATCACCTACAAGAATGTTCCCAACTGGCACCGTACGTTCTCCTCATCATACCATAAAAGGGCACAGGAGTTATTCGCAACATCTACTCTGACGACTCATAGGTGATCTCGTCCGTGTTTGCGAGAACATCCCAATCGTTCTCTGTGGTAACAAGGTCGATGTGAAGGAGCGCAAGGTCAAGGCCAAGACTATCACCTTCCACCGCAAGAAGAACCTCCAGTACTACGACATCTCTGCCAAGTCCAACTACAACTTCGAGAAGCCCTTCCTCTGGCTGGCCCGCAAGCTGGTCGGCAACCCCCAACTGGTAGGCAATTTCTATCCACAGGCCCCGCGATGCCCAGAACCGTTCACGCTCCAATACTTGCGATTACTAACGAGTGTTGCAGGAATTTGTTGCCGCTCCTGCTCTGGCTCCTCCCACCGCTCAGGTCGACGAGGCTCTTATGGCTGAATACCGTAAGGAGATGGAGACTGCCGCTGCTCAACCTCTTCCCGGTGAACTTTCCGACGATGACTTGTAGATCAACTTGTCATCTGCAAGGGACTTGCATTAGTCGAAGCAATCATGACACGGTCCAACCAGCTTGGTCTATCTCCATGCTTTGAGAAGAACTCGGGAGAGGTCTAGACAACCATTTATGAATAAAAGGAATGGGAATTATGAAGTTTAAATAGCGTGATTGGAGAGGGCAAACTGTTGCTCGTAATGTCTCGCCTGGGGCAAATATCACGGCATCGCTGCTGACCAGAAGCAGCAACAAATTAGTTAGACTATATATACAAAACAATCTTGCCAAGCCGAAGCTTTGTGTGCTTTTGTGAGCTGTGTAACTATGGCACTGGGCAAAGTACCGGGTCACTGTTACGTTAATTTCTAGATCTCCCCGGATCGGGTGATGATAGTTCATTTTCCATATTGTCAAGTCATGCGAACATTGCGATGGAGATAATTGAAAGTCAAAACACCGCGGCACATAGTCAGGTCGTGGATGATGTTTTGTGATGTGTTGTGACCTGATACCTACCTACCTAGGTAGGTAGGTAGATAAGGACCTATGCAGTACGTACCTACGTACCTACGTATTTAATCCTGCTCGATTTTTCATGTGAAGTTATACTTTCACGATTTAGTCATAGTAACAACTGTGCCATAACCCATTTTGTTCATACGTTAAACCTAGAGGGTATACTATACATCTATATAATAGCCTCGTTAGATATGTAAGCCTATTGCTGCGCACTGCTAGTTGCTGCACACTGCTAATTACATTATTAAGCTCATTGCTGTACGCTACTTATTAGCTTAATAAGCAGTGTGTAGCAATAGAAGAAATATATAAAAGAGAAGAATCTAATAGTATATAAAAAAAATCTAGGTTAAAAAAATCTATATAATTAAATGCGTAATTTATCTTTCTAGTATAGATACGCTAGGGTGCCCCTGGTTACGAAAAAAAAAAAAAAAAAACCCTAGGAATTTGGGTTATGGCACAATTGTAACTATAGTCGCCCGTAAGTGGCAACATTTGTCGTGGTTAAAGAAAGATGTGGCTGTGTGGAAGCACGTAAGGCCTTAGGCGGGTTGCGGGCAAGGATGTGGGCCAATCAAGACAAGGCCAAATAGAAGGTACATGATGTTATATATAGGAACATCTATGTGATAGAAGTACTAACAATCTCCCTCTGTACAAAGAGGTACATTGCACATATCGCAGCTCCCACGCTATCCTGGAGGTTCAGAGGTGCCTAGCCTGTATCGGAAAAGGTGTGGATCCGCGACCCGCCTGAGGTAAACAAAAGGTTGGTGACAGCTCGGGTCAACAACAACAACAAGCGAAACAAAAAGCGAAGCTCCTATGAAACAATATTAACAATAATAGGTCCGAGGTCCTAGACCAACTTGCTATGCTATATTCAACAGACCGTCATGAGGTAGGGAGTGACCTTTAGTTGAAGCCGACGCTGTTGTCATTTACTACTATATTTCCATCTAGACGGTGTCGACACACAATCTCGTCCACATCCAGCTTCTGCACACATGACCCATGCTTAACTTGAATAATTAAGTGACAGGGGGGGGAGGTGTGAGTAGGGTCGCGTCGCGTAAGATGCAAAGGTCAAAGAGGGCGCATTTACGCATTTACGACGGCGGGTCCCAAAAAACGGTGAACGTTCATACGGGGACGCTACTGCGTGTCCTAGCAGTCAACGATGGACTGCGGAGCGAACAAGCGCGGCAGGTAACGCGTTTCGAAGAATTATACTATACTACTGGAGAGGGTATTCTCTAATTTGAGCTGCATATCGGCCTGTCTGCATTGCTGGAGGTGTGCTGGTGGCATGAACGCGGCTCCTGATGAGATGAGGGAGACTAGATATGCACGGCGCTTGTATCATGTATCATGGAACATTGAGTATTGACCTTACTTATGCAGCCAGGCCATGGTCAATTGGGCGGCAAATGACTGACTGGGATTGGTCAACATCGAAGCCAGCATATAAGTCGACCTACCTACCTCGGGACCTAAGAAACAGAGCATGTCGTGTCGTGTATATGTATGTACAGGGCCATGACGATCAACAGCGATATTCGTCGCGACACCAAGGGTGACAAAGAAAAACGCGTCGTGGACGACTCAGAAGGCTAGCCATAGACTTGCTAAAAGTGCGTAATGCCACCCCAGCCGCTCGAATTAAGACAAGGAGACATGATGCTCCGTACTAAACAATCACTTCGAGTCCAGCCAGTTGCTCTGCCGAGAGAAAAGCCAGGCGTGGATGAAGGAAAATGACATAGTGCCGGGCAGCCTTGCGCACACTAATATATGCCATGTATCAAGTGATTCACGTTTGAAGACCATCTTGAGTAAAATGGGATTGGACATTGGACATGCTTGGTGTTTGGGTTTGGGCACGAGAAAGTCTCTGCTCTGCTACACGCCCCCTCGTGTGTGTGCAACGCGTGTTGACATGTTTCCTCTTCGGGACATGGCAACGGTGGATGGCGTGACGTGATTTGTCGTGCCAGCAACACCAGCTCCATAGGCGCGAGCGAGCCGTCCACACAGAACAAGGAGCAGATGGAAGGAGCGACTCTGTATGCCATGATCAGCAAATGACGCGATTCTCTAACCACAGGCTACTTGACTGCCTGGAGCATTGACTGACAGTAATCTATTTAGAGAAAAAAAAAAAACCAGAAAAAAAAAAGGGTAAATCGAAGAATGACTTGAACAAGGTCAACACACAGAAAAGAACTCGTCGCCATGAACACGCCCCCCCCCCCCCCCCCCCTCCTTCCCCAGCCAGTCCAGTCCCGCCTGCTTCCTCTTAAAGTGGTTTCGTCTTTTTTTCTAGCCTACCACCCACTCTATCTATCCACATGGGTACGGAGTACACCCGGCCCTTGCACGGAGCACATGCCCTGCTCATTCCTAGACCCAAACTCCACGTCCACGGTCCACGACTGCACGCACACGCTTCTTCGTGACGCTCGACCTGCCTTCTTGCTTTTCCCTCCTCTTCCCCTTCTCCTTGTCATTTTCCTCCTTCTTCAATGCTCCTTCGCCTCCTCTAGCCTCTCGAATTATCTCGCTCTATCCTGCCGAGCAATCATTTTTCTTTCGTTTTCTGTACATTGAGGAGGAGCAAACCGGACCGTTATGCATCCCGCGTCGTAATCCAATATCCCACCGACAAACTCTATATCTCTCTTCCTCGCCTTCCCCGCAGTTTCTCGCACCTCTTCCAAATGTCGAAAATTGCTTCGCCGACGGCACCTACCGAGCAGTTACCGCAGAGTAGCTCACCGAGTCAACATGATTCTTCTACATCACAACAGTCCGTCGGAGACGACGTGTCGACCCTAGGCGTGGAGACGGAGAAGCATCCCAAGGGCAAGAGGAAGCGAACTGCGTACGTTTGACACCTCTACACAGGTGGCGCATGAACAAAGAATTACTGGTGCTGTGCCTAACCGTTTCCCAATTGATATAGTGCCAAGGACAAAATGATTCTAGAGGATGCATATCGCAGGAATCCCAAGCCTGATAAGCAGGCGCGTCAAGAGATTGTGGATCGCGTCTCGCTTAATGAGAAGGAAGTCCAGGTAAGCTAATTTTAGTTTCAGTCATGACCTACCACGCCAAGAACATGAAGCAGACTGAAGGGTGATTTGCGCCTGTCCGAGGAGCATCATTCTATTCTGCTTGACGCGTACACGTGTTATTGGGATAAAAGACAATCTTCCAAAATGACATCATGCTGACTCTTGGATCAACTCGCAGATCTGGTTTCAAAACCGCAGACAGAATGACCGCAGGAAATCACGACCATTGTCTCCAGAGGAGCTCGCCGCTCTTCGCTTCGGCGGCGCGCATCATGTGTCTCCCGACCTAGCCTCGTCTCGTAGCTCCATGGTCAACATGGATTCTGCCGATCGTCAGTTCCCATCCTCGGATCCCGTCTCACGGCCTGCCGAACACGCAACCATTTCCCCTTCGTTTGCACATACGAGACCTGAGCCCACTCGATCATATCCAGATGCTGCTATTGCGACGCCTAGACAACATGGCACTTCGCCAGCGCTGAGTCAAAGTCAAGCGTTGCTGTCTTCGCAACAGTCCGAACATGGCTCCGACTCTATGTCTCATTCGTTCTCCAGCTCTGTTGGGT
Source organism: Atkinsonella hypoxylon (assembly GCA_000729835.1). NCBI lineage: Eukaryota > Fungi > Ascomycota > Sordariomycetes > Hypocreales > Clavicipitaceae > Atkinsonella > Atkinsonella hypoxylon. Next base: position 14,605 of record JFHB01000346.1, read on the forward strand.
ATCTCGCCAATCGGTGGAATTTGGGTAGTTCGTTTTCAACACCATCAACATCGGGCTGCGGTGATGATCCTCTAAAGTTAGTTGCTATATTCTACACTCGTCATTCAAACATTCCTATCCTTTCATGAGGACGTCATTCTGAATTTAGTCGTCACAGATTGGAATCTTTGCCGCCGTCATCTTGTTCGTCCGATAAGACGCACCATAGCCAGGGCAAGTCGCAATCTCAAGTGCGACTATCATTATCACTCGAGGGCAAGGCTGAGCTAGTCTCGGGCCAGGCATCTCCTTCGCGGCCCCCGTCATCAAAAAATCTACCTGCAGCTTCATTTGTGCCGCCCCGGCCAAGAGCAGGCCTATCACGAAGCCAGAGTGCTTTGCCAAGCATCACTCTTCCTCCAATCTCAGCTCTGACAAACTCACTACCATCGCGTCTTGCTCGTGGCCGTTCTCGAGACGTCCAAGCTTGGGAGTCATGTGCTGACTCCGAAAGACGCGACGAGTTAACCGCCCAGGCAGAACACGAATCCAATGGCTCCGCTATTGCTGCTATCAGCCTCCTCCGCTCATCGAGCGGCATCCTCCAGCCCAGTTCGACAAAGCGCAACGCGTCATTGTCTAGGCTACACCAACCTCGTCAAGCGAAGAAAGCCAAACTCAGTCGGGCCGGCTCAACCTCTGCTCGTCTAGAAACGTGTACCCCACTTCCAGATCCAGAAGTAGAGAAATCGCACGCCAACCACGATGGCAAAGTCAAGGTGTCCATGCTCGTCTCCCCAACTGACTCAGACAAAGAAAACTGGAGTCCTGATGAGGACGGCAACCCTCACGAGGAATCTCATCGACGGCCCCTCCCCGTCGATCAAGCTACAAAATGTCAGCCTGTTAATCTACGACGCACCGGACGCGTCCTACGCGATCATAACATCTTCCCTATGCTAGGTCGACGGTCTCAAACGGCGCCATCCCGTGCCCATGGCTCTAAAGGCGCCTCGACAATCGACATTTTCGAGGACCGCAGTGCCAAGAAAAAGACGTCTCGAGAAGATGACATTGAGAATTTCATGCGCGGAGACGTCAGCCCCAGCAAGAAACCAGACATGGATTGCGTAGCAGGCCTTTTATCCCTTAGTCGAGGAGCATGGCGATGAGAATCGACCACAAGTTGTACACACACACACAAAAAAAAGAACAATACGTTCCAACCTTTACGCTATAATGTATGGAATCGTGCCTTTGAAAAGCTCGTTTATTTACAGGTGTTTGGAATCAAACGGTGTTGAAGTCTTATGATCAATGATGGCAGAGGTATTTACCTTTTTTTTGTTTTTTGTTTTTTTTTTGCTACTCTTTTCTTTTCTTCTCTTTCCCCATCTAGCTTCTGGTCATGATTCTAGTTTATCGGACATGTAGGTTCATGTTTGTTTCGCATTTGTTACTACATCGGCTGGCCATGACGGGTTTCCCTCGGGGAAACAGTGATATTGGGGAATTGGCGCGAATGGCGATTGATTATGGTAGGGGGTTTGTCTGAGCCAAGGCACGTTCATAAATGGGATACTTGTGTATTGGTGGGGCTGCAATTTCCTCACATCAACTTGTGAACCGTGACTTGTATCGCTGTTGGTGTATCTGTTCATCCCGTCATGCTAAGTTGCTCTGTGAATGCTGGCTGGCTACTATTGAGCTTCCAACTTGGTCTGAGCCAGGGTTCAAGAATGAGGAGATTGGACTGGTGATGGCAATCACGTCAGAACTCTACAGCACCTTAGTTCGAGTCGGGACAGAGGAGTAGTGCCATTTCTGTGGCAAAATGTTTTCGTGAATTTCGCCATGTCAGATCAAGGCGAAGAAAAAAAAAAGGACTAAAAAAACAAAAAAGAATTTCGCTCGAGCGTGACCCTACGCCGTGTCTAGTACCTGACCCAATAAGTAAAAAAATATGCAAAATGTGCCCCGTTGTCCCTCAAAGTGTGCACTTTCGCACGGAGCGTATCTCGACTCGGGTGTTTTGATTTTGGTGTATTCTCCCATTCATGAGATTGTATACTCTTCCGTTGAAGTACATTCGTGATGCAGGAAAAAAAAAAAAAAAAAAAAAAACCCAACTTTGTTTCTATAGTCCCAGCATGCTCATCTGTCGTCTAACAGGGCTTGCGCTCACGCTCCCTTCCTCGCTGGGGTAGTAAGCGCTGTCTGTGTCAATGTCCCAGCTTACGGCATCGTCCTCGTCTTGCGAGAGCATGCTGTCCGAGGCGTCATGGTGATTAAAGGGCTTCTGTGAAGCTGCACGGACATTCCACCGCAGCGTCCGGCTGACGCTGTCAAACCACTCTGTGTCTGTCCGGGTTACTGTGGGGAAGGGATATTGCGATGCTGTGATGGTAACGTAATCGGCCTGTCGCAATTCAACACGGCCTTTGCCGTCAAAGGCGCAGTAAGCTGTCGCTCTGGAGTTTCGAGGCACGGCGACCCTCAAGGCCATGGTATCTGACAGCACCATTGGTCGGAAGGATAGCGTATGTGGGCAGATGGGTGTGAGCAGGATGGCTGGGATATCCGGGTGAACGAGGGAACCTCCGGCTGACAGTGAATAGGCGGTTGAGCCGGTTGGGGTGGAAAAGATGCACCCATCAGCCTGAACGACCGTGAGGAGCTCACCATCTCCGTACAATTCTAGATTTGATACGTACGGTGATGGCCCTCGGTCAATGACAAGCTCGTTGAGCACCTCGAATTGCTCTCCTTCCTCCACATGCCCTCCATGGGCGGCGCCATATCTCCAGACAGTGCAGGTGAATCGCATGCGCAGATTGATTTTCATGCCAGCGTCACCCATGACCCGGTCAAGATGAGATTTGTACTTATCAAACTCAAAAGTCGTCAAGAATCCTAGACTGCCCAGACTGAAAGAGAGCACAGGAGGGACAATGCGCTGGAAAAGCCAAGATGTGAAGAGAACAGTGCCATCGCCGCCTAAAGTGAGGACAAGGTCAAATTTCTCCGGCTGGCTACAGCATAGGTCTGGTGACCAATACTTCAGCATGTGCTCAAAGCGAGGATTTTCGGCAACAATGCCATGTGCATCGAAGCGCTTGGAGCTGCGCAGCTTGGCGTCGACGTATACAGTGACTCCCAGGTCAGAGCCATATCGGGGGGTGCGCAGCAGCCAGGTAGCCAGCTCACGCGTCAGGTACACGAGCTGATGGTCTCTGGCCTTGGTGACGATAATGACATTCCTCACAGCTCGCTTGATGGGACGTCGTTGCAGTTGTTTGGATACCTCACGGACACCAGTGGCGGTCTGAACTAATCTCGAATGCGACATTGACTGCTCATTTTTGATCTCATCGAGGATCTTGTCGATATCGACAGCGTCATCGAATCTTTGATGATAGAAACACGGGGATTGCAGTGCCGTTGAAGCAGAGGTTGGCGTTGCTTGTTTTCGGGCCAGGTCCTGCAGCGCATCCGCCAGCATCTGTGAGGACGCGGCGGAGTCGGGAACGTCGCTGTTTTGTCTGGATAGCATATTGTCCACGGAGAGTGCCTCAGGTCGGTTTTTCCGTGCGAATGATGCCAAGGCCTTGTAGAGTGTTTGACGAGGAAGGGAGTCGCAGGAGGGCGCACTGCGTCGGTGACCGAGATGGGGTGTCGGAGAGGAAGAGGACATCGATGGCGACGCCCGGGGCCAGTTACCAGGCTGGTTGGAGGTTGAGCTGGTGGGTGAATTACAAGAGCCGCCCCCAAGAGCGGAAACAACAGTAGATGGTGTAGACAGATTATCCGAAACACAGGTGGCGCTAGATGTGTTGAAAGATGGACGGTGAGTAGCGCTGGAAGTCTTGGGGCCGTCGAGGTCGACACCCTCATTCTCTAAAGTAGTCTGGGAACCGGTAACATGCCGGTTACCGCTTTCATCAGCTATGGCTGGGTGGAGTGCCGTTGGTGACAGGAGTACGTCAGAGGTCATGACGATATGAAATGAAGAATGGGTTTGGCATTTGATTTGATGCTTGTGACAAAAGCAGCAAGAA
>JFHB01000347.1:0-18635 GCA_000729835.1 Atkinsonella hypoxylon
GGGGGGGGGGGCGAGGGGAGTCTCGAGGCTGTTCTGGACGATGAGCTGCCAAGGTCTCGTTTGAGCAAGTCGTCGGAACCAATTCCGGGTGGCTGCTTGGCCGTTATTGACAGGTTTGATGGGAAGAAGGTCGTGATCAAAGAGATAAGCCGATGGACCTACGGGAGGCAGGGGATGATGTTCTGGGCTTTACGGAATAGCGAGCTAGAAGCTAAAATTACCCCAGACGCCATGGCCATGGCCAGTAACGGCTACAGGGTGAATGAAGGGATTGGTTGCTTCACTTCTTTTGTCGCCCTTGCCGATTTCGATTTCACCACGTGCGCGCGCAATAAGAGTATAACTAACCGTAAATCAAGCTCACTATTCCGTACAACCCATGCATCCGATCGTCCGATTCCTCTTGACCCCCACCCCAATTCAGGGTCTTCTCGGACGCGGACTGTGCGTTAGTTATATCATGCCTTATCAACCATCGACGACGGCATTACGCTATCGCCTCAGCAAAATCGTGTCTGCCCGCAAGATAAGTGATTTTGATAACAAATGACCGCCGTTCCATCCAGTCGCAAGTGCAAGCGCAAGTGGATTCGGACTTTACTCCATACAGAACACGCAACGGTCCCTTACCTGGCTATCTTGCAGATCCAGTCTCGATCCTATACTTTATTTCATGGAGGCAACTCCCCTGCCGGTTTCCACCTTCCGAGACGCAGCTTATGGACGGCTGCGCAGACCAGTTCTTCGGCTAGCAGATGGCGTTCATACATTATGGTCAAGGCCGGTGTTACTCTCGAAGCCAGAGCCCGTCACCTCAGTTAGCTCGCTGCTAAGCCAAAAAAAAGGGACCAGACTAACTATTTCCGTAAGGCCTCTTTTTCTGCCAAGACGGGGAACCTTGTTCAATTCCCTGCTTATTCGCTTTGCGTGCAGACGGAATTATCGGAAAGATGTGATGAGATGGCAGTGTAGCCAAGACTTTCTTTGGTCGGGAGACAGTTGATCAGGCTAAGAAACTCGGATGCCTGCGTGTTCAATTGTCCACCCCAAGGGCTGATGATAGCTGTCGAACCGTCATTCTCGCCCCATGGAAACGGATAGATTTCCATTTCGGAGTATTCTATCCCTCCCACCGGTGATGTGAGTCCGGTCCATAGGATGGGCTTTTTTTTAAAAAAAAAAAAGGCCACTTACCTCAAGTGATCTCGATTGGTCCAGTGCAACAACCAAGAATGCTTGGAGACGAACGACTTTTTGTTCCATGCATGCTTCTACCAAGTCTTGGCTCTCAACATCTTCCGTTCTTGGCTGTCCTGATCCGCGAATATTGGTGCGCCGCGTGCGCTGTCAAAACCTTTTACACGTCACGTCACGTCACGTCACGTCACGCCACGGCTTGGCTACGCAACAAACAGCATTGACCACTACCTAGTTAACTAGTTACCGACATTATACTTGTGATCGCTAGGTTACATTACCGCTCGGCGCCGATGCGTACATGCCTCCCTGGTCGGTGGACCCTAATGCGATTGGTGTCGCAGCAAGCTGGCTGACGAGGTTAGACGAGCCTATCTGCAGACAGACTAGGTTACGAATAGGCAGTCTCGCAGCCTCCACAGATACAAATTTCACTAGTTACTACACGCAGCGTTATTGGGCAACTTGGTCTGTTTCTCCTATGTCCTAGAGAACATGCTAGATCGGACGGATGCTGACCAAGGCAGCCCATGAGAACGGCATGCGTGGAAAATTGACGTTTGAGTAATCTACGAGTACAGACAGACAGACAGACAGTCTTGTCGAAGGTAGAAGAAGGGGTGTTGTCGGGGATTGGCTGCTGCGGGGGAGGAGCGGAGGAAGACAAGATGGCATGACTCGACGACCCTGCATCGTATGAAAGATGATGGCGCGTGCATAGACTCGGGGTTGCCGGTTGTCATGTAAGGTTTTCGACATCTGCTCTGAAGAAAGTACGCAAGTGCCTTGGTATTCCGTAGATCAATCGCAGAACGGAACAAAGCGGGGCCTTGGACCAGGGTTGCGGAAGTCCCGCTTTGGGACTTGAGCCTTGATTGATGAGGAAGGAGACATGACGCAGGTTTCAAGGCCTAGGGTCGCCATTGATAACTGATAACTGATAACTGAGTGCCTGGATGCTTTACAGCTAGGAGACTTGCTTAGCCCGTCTAGATGTTTAGCACGAGGCGACTAAGCAACTTCTATTCCGTAGTAACGTGTGTATAAATACTTGTTCTCTCGGCCATATCATAGGCAGGCGGTTTAGAAGATGCATCATCTATCATCTGAGGCTGAGTTTTGACATGCCCATCAGTGAGTGGATGGAGGCGAGGGGGCTGATGCTACGCGATCTACCCGGAAATCTGTCTCTCTCCACTGCTTTTACATTTCCATGTGTCATGGAAACGGCTCCTTTGGCGGGGGGAAGCTGGAGCTTTGAATCCGGGGGGGGGGGGGGGAACGTCACTAAGAGGGCGAGGGTAAAGGGATGCTAGAGGGGGACCTCCATGTCGATGTCTGAAGTTCGTGCACGGCAGGCCATTCACGGCGATGCAAGCGCTTCATTCCGAGAACTCGGTTCCTGCCGTACCGTGAAGGAACTCGAATCGTGCACGACAAGGAAAGCTGTATTTCTACTACCTGTTCTCGCTTTTCGACAATGAACAAGTTAACTATCTGCCCTTCACTCACGGACGTCGTAGCAGGATTTCGTCCCAAGTTTTGCTCGTTGCATTCTGCCAGGCAGCTTGATACGTTTGTAATTCATGAGCTGACCCCGGCGAAGATCTCATCAAGGTGCCTCGTGAAGGTCTTCTCTCTACAGCAGAAAGTCACCATCATTTTCGAATATCAAGTCCATCAAGAATTGCCTGAACGATGGTCAGACAACTTGATAAGAAGCATCGGATTTGAAAAGGAAAGAAGAAACTGTCTCTGCTAGACGCTCTCGTGAAAGATAGAAAGCGGAAGCTGCGCTTCCGTACCTGCCCTCACTTTGCTTTGCTGATGACGCAAAACTCAGGCAGAGCCCCTCTTTCTCTTTATAATCATGCGCCATTCAGTGGAACATCGAAAAAATGGGCAATAACGGGCAATTATCATCGCGGAAGGAGCCTCTCACGTCCCGATATTTCACCTCTCAAAATGGACACCTTTCTAAACCACCGTCTTTGCAAGCGCACTCCGTTGTCATCCTATCGACTTGACCTCGGTCGCCTGCCACAGAAGCACACCTCGCTGATGTTGCATAAGCCACTGCTTAGGTCAGAAAAGCAGCAACCCCCACTGTCCGAGAAACAGCAGCCGCCACGATCGGAAAAGCAGCAGCCTTCGCGATCGGAGAAGCAACAGCCGCCACGATCGGAAAAGCAGCAGCCCTCGTGATCGGAGAAGCAACAGGCCGTGTCCTCCCAGTACAGAGGATCAGTGGCCTTGTAGCCCACCGTGTCGATGCTTATCCTGGCATGAGAATCGTCGTCGTTGTCGCAACTTCGTCCACTCCGCTGTTGTTCCTCGGCCTGGCGCCGTTGTCGCCCGTCATGACGGATAGCCCGCTGCCGCTCCTGCCGACCAAGACTGAGGCTGCGGCCCAGTAGACTGTCGTTGGCCACGGCGTCAGAGCTATCAGAACGGGTGCTCAGAACTTCCGCATCATTTGCAGAGAATGGGGCAGACGTCACAGGCGATGCCCCGCTTGGAGCTCTTGAGAAAGTGCGTGATGAAGAAGAAGCTTCTTCGTATGATGGAGGCAGATCGAGTTCTTCCACCACTGGAATGGTTTGCTGGTAATCCTGCCGTTGCCGCTGCCCCATGTCTGGCACCTTGGTAGAGCCTAAATTGTTCTCGCGGAGCCCCATTCTTGCGCCAACGTTCTTTCCTTTCCTTTCCTTTCCTTTCCTTTTCTTTTCTTCTTTAGCGAAGAATTCGACGACTTTTGCGGAGGGCAAGAGGGCCTAAAGCCGGAAGAATTATAGAAGATGCTGGCTGCTGGCTGGGGGAAATGACAATCTGGAGTTACTGCCCAAGATGAGAGGCCTCGAAATGTGAACACAACTAGGGGACTTTGAAAAGAGAGCAAGTCTACAGCGTTATAGCGGAGCGGAGTGATCGAGAAAACGAAGGAGAGTCAGCGAGCCGTTAGCGCTCCCCATGTGATGACTGGGACGCGCAAGGCATAACGTCGCTTCGTCGCAGTTCGGAAAAGATTTCGTCAGCATTTACACTGAAATGGATGTTGATTGGGTGTCACGGGTTGAGCTAAAGCTGCAACAACGCAAAGATGCCTTGCTGACTGTTCCTGTGATGCGTGGGATGTCTGGGATTATCATTGGTCGTTGGAGCGGCGTTGGCTCCCTCGTCAGCATGATGAATAGATTCAGCCTACGGCCCAGACAAATTCCTTAGCTTAACTAGATGGCATGTTGTGACGTTTTGCCAACTTGATGTACGCCTGACTATCCCAATCGAGGCTGAATTCGACTTGATTGGGACAAATACACCCTAGCGGGATCAGATTCGGGAAATAACCCGTGTCAGAGTTCTAGTAAACGAGGCTGATTCCTGCTTTGCCGCTCAAAATGTGGCAATAGCGAACGTGAAACTAAAAGACATAGTGTCATGCTGCATCTTCGAAACTAGCTGCTATGCCGTATAGCGAAAAGCGTGCTTGTCCATCTCGGCTTGCGTCGGTATGACACTGTCCGCTGTGCGATGATTTGCAGTCCATTTGCTAACTATTGTCGATATTGTGACTGACGAGTACAGTCTATGAATCAATCGTTGAGTTTGATACAATGAGGGCTTTCCAAGGGAGAAGGCCTGCTCTAGGTCCTCGACGTGAAATCGGAGCTGATCTGTGATCTGGGCTCTCTGTGTCTTATGGGAAGAGATTTAACCTGCAGTGGACTCAAATCAGGGACAAAAAAAAAAACCAGCTGGATTTGTGCATCGAGGGTCAGCAGATTCATCGGCAAAACCACACCACAAGGTCTCGTCATTCAAGTATTACCACCATTGGCTCTAAAAAATACCCGACGTTCTTATTGAAGATGTAAAACCAAAGGAAGTAGAATGGCAACAAACAGAAAGGGTACTCGTGTGAATGAAGGTAAAACGAATGATCACGACAGATCCGCAGTCTTCTGTCGATCATACCGTCTGTGAATCGCCCCAAGTACCACCTTCAGGATGCCTTCCGCAGTAAGAACCTTGTTGTCAAACCGATCCTTCGCATCAAACGTAGCCGTGTCAACCATGTCTCGAATCCCCGTCTTTTCGAGCTCGTCATCCAGCTCCCGGAGCGCCTCCCGGGCCTCTGGCGACGAGCCAATTTGAAAGAACTGGATGCCGACCTGGGCGAGCGGGACGTCAAGCTTGTCCAGCTGGCGAGCGTACTGCACAATCACGCTCTCAGGGTCATCCGATGGCTCGCCGTCAGTGATGACAATCAAGTTCAGACCCTTGACGTCGGAAAAGTTCGAGGCGCTGCTCAGTTTCTGCACGTACGGCTTGAGTATGCTGTCGATTCTGGCCGCCGTGAACGTGGCCCCCAGCGGCCGCGTCGTCTTGAAGATGTTGTTGACAACGTTGGCGTCGCGCAAGTTGTAGTAGCCTCCCGCGGCCCGGCCGTCGGGCGCACTGGCTGGCGATCGGTGGTTCAGGAAGTACAGGTCGATGCCGTCTGGGTCCCGGGTCGCGCAGATCGAGGTGATGGTCGCGAGGGCGTTGCTTGCCTCTTCCCACAGCTTGCCTGCCATGGATCCTGAGTCGTCGACGAGGAGGACGGTGTCGTATCTGGTGAGGAGAGCATAGCTGTCTTCTTCTGTGGACGACGGCTGGGCAGGCGTGTACGCGGGCGGTGCGTCGGACGTGAGGGCTTTGCGTGCATTCGCTGGGGGCACAGTGCTTTCTGGCGTCATCTTCGCGTTAGATGTGGCATGAACTGGCAAGGAGATACGCTCTGGACTGGGCGGGAATGACTACGTACCCTGTGTTGCTGGTGAGAATGACGAAGAGGGGGCATTTGAAGCGTTTGCGGTGTACCCTGGCGAAGAGGGATTTTCACGAGAAATAAAAGGATAGTGGGACATCTTCAGTTTGAAGGAAAAAGGCATGTTTCTTTCTTTTTCCCTTGGTATGCGTGGTGAGTGACTAGGATAGCGTGTAAGAGAGGTAAGGATCGAAGCTGTAACTATATACCGCTTGTTTAACGTCAGCTTCAGTGGTTACGTTACGTCTGTAGTTAGTCATGTCTGCTATTCCGAGGCAGATGATTCTATGGCTTGAATCAGTGAATTAAGGAAGGAGCAATGGAGGACTGGATTATCCCCATCCAACCGATATCCTGCACGTGTCCGTGTAGTGTAGACTGGCTGGCAGTCACCTAAGGGACTGTGTCATGCGGCACAACAAAGTTTTCGATATGCTTTAGCGCTAAAGTCTCTCTTCGGGGTTTCCAATTGGTTCATCCCTTGTTTTGGGCCGGCACTTACAACTTACAAACACTTTGGTCTGGCAGATTTGTCTCGGGCTATCGCAGCCAATCACAGTACAGTACATGGTAAGGCGCTAACATCAGCAAGGCGCCAAGATTGATCAATCAATTGAATCTTTACAAGGTCTCCTTCATCGGAACGACCCCGCAAGCCCGCAATGTTCGACCTATTTTTATTCCACTCTGGGCTTAGTGGCTGCTCCATTTTCATTCCTTGCCGCGCAGCTGTCCCACTCCGACCCCACGTTTCTTAGGCAGCCGCCCCTCGATTTTGCTAATGCACTCCTCTCTCTCTATAACTGCCTTGTAGCTTGGTGCAGCTTAACCGCAACCTCCATTTGTGTGATGTTGCTAAACCGCCCTCGCCAAGAGTCTATAGCAAAGTTCACGCCCTAAACCTAGAGAGTCTTCCTAACGTCCTTTGTCTCTTGTGCAACAGAAGATGCAGGCAGAACAGCATAAAGGCCCTCCCCAATATGCTATTGAGACCAATCTCTATACTCAGCACTTCATCTTCGCACTGGCGCTGCAGGCCAAGACCATTCTCATTCTATACCGCCGCAATTACAATTTTGCGAGATTGACAGCCCACTATATTCTCAAAAGAGACTACGAAGGGCATGCATACACCTCGGGGCTAGGACAGCGGTCGTCCTGGCCGTGGCTGATGCTGTATCCACATACATTTCGTCCTTGCCCACTTGGGTAAGCTCTGCGCTCTGCTCTGCTCGCTTCGGGCCGCTCTAACTAGGGCAAAAAGACTAACATGCCTCAACCAGGTCAGTCTCCTTACTGCAGTGTCTTTGGATGTCCGGGGCTGGCCCACTACCGTCTGCGATACATGCTGACTTATTGGAGGTGTCGCACTCGTCGGAATCTGAAAAACACGTGACCAGGGTCCATGGATTACGACCAATAGAAAAATTGCCGCTGTCAAGCACCAGAACTTCCTCTCCCTCAGTTGAATTCTTTTCCCGGCAAGAGACATCATTTGGCACTAAGACATCATTGGAAAAGCAAATTTCCGAGATAACAGGAATACCCATCATTGTCCTCCAAGGCTATCCTCTGACTTATTTTAGTACTGAGGAGAAGCTGACGTGGATGGAAAAGAGGCAAACTACTCGCGAGGAGGATAGCGTTTGTTCACTCCTTGGTATTTTTTGATCTTCATATGCCGGCAATGTATGGAGAAGGAAGAAAGCACGCGCTTCAGTGATTTCAGTTGGAGATTGAAAGGCAGTTGGGAAACCCCACTACCTACAACAAGTAACCAGAAATTCGACACCTAGTAAAGGAATAGATTAGTTATGCCTTTGGAAAGAAACTTTTGTTTCACTGATCGCGAATCTAAGTTGGCCGAATTTGAGAATAAGCTCTTTGCCAATAATCCATCTACAAGAATTGCAGTCTATGGGCTTGGAGGTGTGGGGAAGACCCAGCTTGTGCTGGAGCTCGTGTATTGAATAAGGGAGAAGGGACAAAAGTTGCTCTACTATTTGGATACAGGCTACAAGCATAGAGAGTCTGGACCAAGGGTACCTTACTGTTGCTCGGCAGTTAGGAATCAGGGACTTTGGAGCAAAAGAAGTAGACATAAAAAAGCTTGTTCAAGACACCCTGGATAACGACTCTGCAGGGCAGTGGATACTTGTTTTTTGATAACGCCGACGATATTCAGATGTGGATTAACAAGACGGGATCGGAAACTCAGCAGTCGAAATGCTTGCTTGATGGCATTCCGCGAAGCAAAGCTGGTCGAGTTATCTTCACGACGCAGGGCAGGAAAGTTGGTGTCAAACTTGCGCAACAAAATGTGCTGGAGGGGCCTAAGATGACCAAAGGTTCCGCAATACGTATGCTAAGGAACTGTTGAATCGACAAAAAGCTCGCCGACACAACAGCCGGGGATGCAAAAACAATGCTTGTGCTTGGCTTACCCTTCTTCCGCGTGCAATTGCCCAGGCTGCCGCGTATATCAACGAGAATGGGATCACCTTGACAGACGACTTGGCGCTATTGGATTGCTAAGAACAAGAAATAATCGACCTACTCACCAAGGAATTTAAGGACAATGCAATGCAAGATATTCAAACTTAAAGAACCCAGTAGCTACAACCTAGCTGATCTCCTTCCAGCAAATCCAACAGCGTAATCCTCTGGCAGCAGACTAGATGTCTTTCATAGCATGTGTTAATCACACAAAGACATTCCACAGTTTCTCCTCCCACTAGAATCACCAAGGAAGCAGGAAATAGATGCTAAAGGGACATTAGGTGTCTACTCATTCATCACCAGGCGGGCGGAAGATTCAGTAATTGATCTACACAGTCTGGTACAGCTCACAGTCCGAAACTGGCTCCAAGATAAAGAAGTACTTACTAAGTGGACGCACAATGCCGCTGCACAATGGGAAGACATGTTCCCAGACCATGAACACAAGAATAAGGCGAGATAAAGAATATATCTTCCCCATGTACGTTATGTCTTAGCGTCTAAGCTGATTGCAAAGGACAATGATAGCAGGGTTAACACTGTTGCGCGAAAATCTGTCTGCCTTGCTCCCCAAACACACGGCAACCATTTTCAACCCCAGCCGCCCCGGATTGGGACAGCACATGGCGTGAAGACATCGGTTTTGGTCTATATCGTGAGCAAGTCCTGTGGGAGCTCGACAAACAAATCAAGGCCGACCTTGTTGTGGTGTACTTCCACCCTGCTAGTTGCCTGCGAAATTATGGTAGTCATGTCGCGCATCATGCTAAGCTTCGATTCAACGCACTAAATCCCTGTCGCGGCTCACAAGGGGTCAATTGACCACCTCTTGTGCGTACCTCGGTCCTTTGATGCAGGGGTATGCTGTGTCTTGGGGGAAAGCAAGCACAATGAGTGAATTGAGTGAATTGCCCTTTGCAGGGATGGAGCCGAAAGTGTAATTAATCTCACCTTGCAATGCTGCTTGTCCAATTAGCGCGAGGTTGGTGCTGCGCTTTTCCTATTGGCAACAGGGGTCAAAGCCAACCACAACCCCTCCACTCTCCACCCTCTCCTCTTTCGTGCTTCGTGTCAGAAATGATTGTGTGAACGGACCGTGTGTGGTAAGCGAACTGAAGGCCGTTCATCTCTTTTGACAGGGAGATAACAAAAAGAAGATGCAAGATTGAAGTATGTATGATGTCATGTGTGCCGCTATACCGGTAAGTCGCGTGCTGTTGGGGACACAATGCCGGCCGACTGCCTGAAAATGCACCCAGATGGCATGCCAGTTACCTATCAAGAGATGCCAGACACCAGACAGCAAAATGGAGAGAAGCCCCTCGCTCGTTCCTGCAGATGTGTGGCGCACAAAGCGTTGTTACATCGAGAGTTAAGTTTGCGTGTCAGGAATGGGTGAGGCGCTAGCAGTGGGCCAGGCAACGACCATAATACAGTCATTGATTTAACTACTTCCCCGAGCGCTTCGTTGATCGAATCGGGATCCCCTGCAACGCCATCTTGCGGAGTTTTTTTTTTTTTTTTAACCGGGTCAAAAATATATATACACTGCAACATACAAATGTATGTGATTCAGTATCACGATGCTTGCATTGACTGAGATCTTTAATCCACTGTCACTGTCAGCTGCATACATTGATAAGGAGTTTGCACGGAATATGAAGCACATAGCGAAAACACGCTTGTACAGACTTCCTCTATACAGCATATTCATAATATCATGTTACATGTCTGCCGAAGGACTACCACAGGAGGTACCTAGGTACTTACTTGGCAATGGGGTTCTGAACCAATCCAAGGGCGTGTCTGACTCATTTATAGTCATTGAGCCAATTGTGTAAATTTTAGGAAAATAAAAGTCACTTGACTGTGTCATATTGTCGCATATCATCGCTAACAATTGTTCCTTGGGTTCACTACAATGGTAATTTCGCGTATCGTGATAAGCGTCGAGTCAGCGCACTACATAAATCCCGGCAAGTCAATAGTTAGAATTCCCACCTGAGTTTTTAATTTTCCTACTGGAGCGCGACTCCCACCCAAATCCATCAATAAGCACCATGGCTTCCTGACCACGGGCTGACTAGCTGGCTGGTGATGTAATGCGATGATTAGTATTCAGGTTTTAGTAATGATAGAGAGTAAAAGATTTCTGAAAGGAGCTAAAAGAGGCTGATTTCTTAGTGAGCGGAAGTCTGGTGGTAAATCCCTTAGGTAAGTACCATGGTACAGTCAACTGGTAATACAGAAGGTGCAGTGCGCCGACGCCGTACAACACTCACTCTCTTACCGTCTTACTGTGGCAGAGATAAAGCTTCGAGGCAAGTCGTGGCGCGGTGTGGATGGCACAAGCCATTCGCTGGCCGAAAGAGGGCGTGGACCAGGGGTAGAGCCCACCACAGCCCACCAATGAGACTGCTCAGGCTCTTCAGGTCCACGCTACGGCCTGACGCCATGGCCTGTCAGCCACTCATTATCCAGTTTTGATCTGGAGAATCATGTCAACTGGTCGGGTAATATTCCCATTTCGATTGATCGAGTAGTTAGTCGGCGCTCCGCACAGGACTGCAAAATCGTCTTCTCGAAGCATGCAATGTCGCAGGACTGGAACAAAGATACCTAATTCCTACTATCTACAGCCAAGCCCCAAGATTTGGTTGTCCGCCTGGAAGTGTCCTTTGTGCTGCCCAGTCCTTTGTCCTAGTTCCCATCTTTAGCTGTGGCTCTTTGCTGGGCTTGCTCGGACGGCTGCTCGACGTACGTACGTACTATTTTGGCTCTCTGTTGCTGGATCAAGCAGTCACACAACGCACGTCGCGCGACTTGAGGGTTCGCCATAGATCTAGCGGTTGACATGGGTGCATTGGGTGATGAATTGGGTGATGATGGAATGAATAGAATGCAACCAGACCTGCTTGATTGATCAATCTGTTTGGCACTACTAAAAGCGGCAGGTAGCAGCATGGATTTACTCGGTAGCACTGGCCCTAATTTTGCTGGTCGGGTCTCAGCTTGCTGATGCTGCCTCACTGGCTGCAGGTCCCCGTCCAGGCCCCCGTCCAGGCCCCACCCCAGCTGTCTCCCTTCAGTTGACCAACTGGCAGCCAAGCACCAGTGACACACGGCCTTCTTGAAAATGGGCACTGGGTGTACATACTACCTAGGTAGGTAGGTAAGCTACTCCGTACTCGGTGTCGTATTAATCAATACTGGTACAGACTATGGCAAAGTCACTTTTGGGCAGCACGAAGAAGCAGCAGTAGCCCGCCCATGCCTTGCTGGCAGCACCAACATGAAGGGCACAAGAAATACAGGCTACCATGCACTAGCCAACCCACGGGCCTACCCACTGGCCTACTCCCTGGCCCGGTCTCTTCTTACAGTGGGTTGTACCATCCAACTCCCTCTGAATTGAATAATGTATGGGGCTCCCGCCAGCCCACTCCCTGCACTCTATGTACATCATGCCCTACCCTGCCCTGCCTAGGTACCTAGCTTCTCCCCAGCTCCTGCCCGCCGCCACTTGTTATACTCCCATAGATCCTCCAGATGTCAATCCAGTTTTCCCTGGACTTTTCTGCCACCCTCTGCCGTAATACTCAACCATTCACCACTCACCACTCACCACTCACCACGATCGACGCTCGACAGTCGACGTCTTTCAACACCCACGGGAGCTGTCGCCGGTGGAGTCTGCAATTTCTCCAACAATCCGCCGACGTGCCGCGACGTTGCTGCACAGACGGCGTGCTCCGATTCCAATACCTTGTCGTTACCGATAACCAGACAATAATTCTCTCGCGTACTCCTCTCGGTCCCGATTCGAGCTCAAACGCCAGCTCCCGTGCATCTTGCCCAGCCTCCCTATCCCAACGCCTGATTTGCTGATCCTGCGCCGTCAAAACTCGTCGACCACGTCTGTTCACCTCACATTGAGTGCGCTTTAACGAATCAAGATCTATTCGAAATTTTGCTATCGCGTCTTTCCATCGAATCTTTGTTAAGCCAGCCGCCGTCGCTCTCCAAATTGATCCCACGACGATTACTTGTGGTGCTACCCTCAAGCATCATTGCTTCGCTGTGGATGCAACCTTTAACCAAGCTGTGGCACAGTCAAAGTAACCGCCATGGGGTCGACAGACTTCGGCAACTTCGACGTATGTTCTCTACTATTTCGCCAAAAGGCGGCCAAGGAATGCTTTAAACGTCACTAACACATTGCGACAGAACTTTTGCAGGGATGCCACCTTGCCAGTGTGCAATGTAAGCTCTCATCTACGGCCGAATTTAGCCTCATGCGACAACCACTCTCGTGATGCATTTTCTTATCTCTTTACGCTCCTCATCTTCTTCGTTGAGCTGACACTTTGTGCTGCAGCTGTTTTCGGGGCCAAACCACGATCAGAATGGACCGTGGGGAGGTTGCCGACTGCAAGGCATTTCCTTAAGTGGGGATCGTCACTTGGGTAACCTGGGTTCAATCCTTCTTTGCGGTGTTGCGATTGCAGTTTCCGCTCTTCTATTGGTTTGGTCAGAAAGAAAACGCGCTGCTGTCGGACGAAGGTATTCAAGACGTGGTACTCAAATGCGCATCCCAATTTCAGAAGCTGATAACTCACCTATAGGGAAATGCAATTGTTCATTATCGGTTACATTCTCATCAGTATTTGCGAAATTTTCTCGGTTGGCGAATTTCCGCTAAACCCAACTGCTCGCGTGGTATGGACTACCCATACACACTCATTTCTTAGTTCTGCTAACTTCTACGGCAGGTCTTCAGTGCTATCCATATTGGATTGATCATTGCGACAACCTGGATCCTTATGATAAATGCTGTTACTGGTTATCAACTTATCGATGATGGAACAGCCCTCTCAATTGGTCTCGTTCTTGCCTCTGCCGCCGCTTTGTTCATTGGCACTGGTTACATCGGATTGGATACTGGTCTTCGCTGGACCGGTTACTGGAACAGCAGCTATGAGCTCCCAAACAGGAACATCGCCTTATACGTTCTCTATCAACTGATGCCGCTGACCTTTCTCGTCGCCTTTTTCATCTTGGAGACAATTCTAGTCCTTCGTATCCTCGGAGAATTCCGACCGATGATCTATCTCGTTGCCGCGGCGCTCCTGTTTGCCATTGGCCAGATATTTAACTATGCCATCAGCAAACATATCTGTGACGGCACAAGCGGCAAAATTAACGGATCCATGTTCGAAACACTTTTCACCCTGTTGTCTGTGGTAGCTGTGTGGATTTTCTGGTCAAGCATTACCGAAGATGACTGGCCCATGCAGACTACTGCTACGTACGAATGATAAGCGAGCAGCACCGTGCCATTTTTACCTCTTATTTCTAATTTTTTTTGTTTTTTTCCCGCATACGGCGTTCAATGGTGGAAGCATACCATTTATCTCTCTTAATGTTTTACCTCTCACTAGAATCGACGACTTTACTTACGGTCGGAAAACACATATGTTTTGACGGCATGTACGACGTTTATTCTTACGTGGAATGAAGCTGGACGGCGTGACTTGATCATGTATAGTTTGCTCCTAGGCTATTGAACAGTGGGAAAGGTCAAGAGTTTGGATACCCGGGTTGCACAGCAAACCATAGCTGGTGCCGGCATACGGACTGATGCTTGTGACTATATTGTACGACGAGAACGGTGGATGAATGAGAGGGGCTCTTGGACCTAGCTGGGAGGATTTGCGACCAGAAGGGTCGGGCGTTGGGTTCTCTGGATGAAACCAACTGATGCATGTGAACTGATGTGGCTTCATGAGTTTGTTTTGCGACGCTTAATTTAGAAACGTCTATCGTACTATACCCCATGTAGCGACCTAATATACCAGAGTCTAAGCTTTTTTTTCTTTCCGTCAGTGCGATTAAGATAAGGAGCTGATTCAGGGACGTTGATTTGAGAGGGGATTCGAAGCAAACTAACACTAAAGTTGATGAGTTGAGGTGAGGCAAGCTTTGTCGGCTCACCCAGCTGCGGCTGCTATTGGTGGGTGAAGCTCTGTAATAGGCGGCGAGTCGCAGTGTGGGGATTCGAGAGACAAGGCTGCTCGTGAAGGTGAAGTCGGATAACTTCTTCGTAGCCTTGCATCATTCTTTTCGTCACTCTTCTAGCACCTCCGCGATCGCCGCAACCAAGCAGCCCAAATTGGCATATTGGACTGCGCAAGAGTCTATCTCTAGTACGGTGGCAGACTGGTCCATCCAAGGTTGATTCACTCGCCATCACCTCACCATGGCCGACTCGGACGGTGAATTCGTCGCCGATGACATGTCGGACGACGAGCTTGTCGACCATCAAGTTACCGACGACGAAGTTGCTTCTTCTTCTCGCAACAACAAGGCCGGTCGATCGAAGCGGAAAAAGGGTGGAAATAGTGCGCAGGCATGGGAACAGTCGAAGAGAACATGGGAAACGAATCTGCCCGAAGAGGATCAAGATGGCGTGCTCAAACTCACACTCCTCGAAGCGGAAAAACGGCGGAGGTTGATGCGTGACACGACGCCATTGCAAAGAGGCATCATACGGCACATGATACTGGTCCTCGACATGTCTTTTGCCATGACAGAGAAGGATCTGCTACCCACTCGCTATCGATTGACCATTAGCTATGCGATCGCGTTCGTCAAGGAGTACTTTGAGCAGAACCCGATTTCGCAGCTCGGGATTTTTGGCATGAGAGATGGCGTCGCCGTCAGGATAAGTGATCTGAGCGGAAACCCAGCAGACCACATTGAGCGATTAAAGGCCGTGGAGGGGCAAGACCCCCAGGGGAATCCCAGTCTGCAGAATGCGCTAGAGATGTGCCGTGGTGCGCTGTTGTAAGTTGTTGATTGTTTGGTTTAGGAAGCAAGAGAGAACTGATGGACTGATGTGGAACTCTCTAGCCACGCACCGTCGCATGGAACCCGGGAGGTTCTCATCATCTACGGAGCTTTACTGTCGAGCGATCCCGGGGATATCCATGAGACGATTGGCCATCTTATCACGGACAAGATACGGGTCTCGATCGTTGGACTTTCGGCACAGGTTGCCATTTGCGCAGATTTGTGCTCGCGTACGAATGTCGGGGACGACTCGCAGTACAATATTGCCATGGACGAGGTCCATTTTCGAGACCTGTTCATGGCTGGCACCACGCCGCCCGTGACAAGGACCAAGGAGCAGAGCACAGCCAGTTTGCTGATGATGGGATTCCCGTCGCGAACACTGGCACGTAGCGGGACCATCAGTCTCTGCGCGTGCCACAGCAAGCCCATTCGCGAAGGCTACGTCTGCACACGATGCTCGGCCCGCGTGTGTAGGCTGCCCACCGAGTGTCCAGCATGCGGACTCACGCTCATTCTGTCTACCCACCTGGCTCGATCTTACCACCACCTGTTCCCGCTGCGGAACTGGGTCGAGGTTTCATGGCGAGATGCCTCGAAGTCCGCTGCTTGTTTCTCGTGCCTGTGTCCGTTCCCCGAAGCGCCGAAGGAGAACGCCCATGGAGACGGGTCCAAGCAAGACTCGAGGCAGTCCACGGCAAAGGGCGTGAGCGAGAGCGGGCGATATGCCTGTGAGGTGTGCGGGAACCATTTCTGCATCGACTGCGATGTCTTTGCGCATGAAGTCATCCACAACTGTCCAGGATGTCAAAGTGTTGCCGAAGACGACGCTGCGCTAGCAGGTGTGTCTCAGAATGGAAACGCACATGCTCAGACGAATGGGGCTATGGAGGTGGACTCATAGGTGGCAGTGAAGCAGTATATTATTTTGTCTTTGTTGCTCGCTAACACTTAAAGATGAGGTCGGCGGGCTTGTCGCAGGCTGGGTCATCAGAACGCGTTTGACATACAATACATGCATGGACAGTTACGAGAGGGTATAGGATTCATTTTTGTCATTTCTTGTATCTGGAAACAAAACGGACCGCTTGCATATTCAAATGGGGAGGATTCAATTGCAGCATAATTGAGCACGAAGGGACGGAATGAACTCAAACCGGCGTATAGAGGGATCACTGCATTATCTGACATTGCCATTTAGATTTTTCTTTTCTTTTTCTTTGTCATTTCTTTTCTCCCTTTTTTTTTAAAAAAAAAAAATAATAAGTGGGGGGGGATGCTCTGGATTAAAAGATGTCTTTGTATAGTTAGAGATATGGACAACTAGGAAGGACTGGACTCTGTAAATAGTCGGCCATGTATGGACTGAAAACTCGCCAGATAGAAACGACAGAAAAAACATGCTTTCGTCGTGGGGCTCATTCCATGCAAAGGGGTAGGGTAATTGACGCGGCAAAATGAAAACAAAGACTCCCGCCCAACATGCAAATCAAAAATGATGTAACCATAATGCTAACACGATTCGCAGTTTTGCACAATACAAGAACCTCCCGTTCTTACAAGTTTCCTCTCTCGGCCTGCTCGCGCTCGATAGCCTCGAACAAGCTCCTGAAGTTGCCTGCGCCGAAGCCCTCAAACTCGTTCCGCTGGATGATCTCGATAAAGACGGTAGGGCGGTCCATCAAGGGCTTGGTGAAGAGCTGCAGCAGGTAGCCGCCCTCGTCGTAGTCGATGAGGATGCTGAGGCGCTCCAGGGTGTCGAGGTCTTCCTTGAGCTCCCAGTTGCGCTTCTCGGTCTTGAGACGCTGGCGCATGGTGTCGTAGTAGGTGCGGGGGGCGGTGATGAATTCGACGCCGCGTGCGCGCAAGTGGGCTACGGCATCGACGATGTTTGGTGTCAGGAGGGCAATGTGCTGGACTCCAGCCCCCGAGTTGTAGATGACGAACTCCTCGATCTGGGACTTCTTCTTTCCCGGGGCGGGCTCGTTGATGGGCATCTTGACGAGGTTGTTGGGGGAGGCCATGACGATGGAGGACAAGGCGCTGAACTCGGTGCAGATCTGCTTGTCGTCGACGGACCAGAAGCGATGGAATGACAGGCACTGCTCGTAGAAGGCACAGGCCGAGACCATCTCGTTCCAATCCTGGTTGCCGACGCAGTGGTCGATGCGGGCGAGGTTGACGTCCGGCAGGCTCACCGAAGCCGTGGACCTCTTGGCCTCCCGGAATCCGGGGAAGAAGGGGCCCGAGTAGTCGCCTCGGTTGATGAGCGTGTGCGTGGTGTCGCCATATGTGCAGATGACGGCGGTGGTGACGGTCCCGAGCTCCGCGTCCTCGAACTGCGTGGGACGCTGGACAGCAACGGCACCCTCCTTGACGGCCTTTTGATAGACGCCCTCGACGTTGTCCACCTCAAAGGCGACATCCTTGACGGCGTCCCCATGTCTCTCGAGGTGGGCATACATTTCACACAGCAGCTTCTTGTCCTCGGCGGAAATGACCTCGTCGGCCGGCAAGTGGACGGCCGAGCGCAAGGGCGATGTGAAGACGAAGCGGACATCATTGTTGGCGATGACATACGACGCAAAGTACCGGCTGCCGGTCTCGAGGCCCCGGTAGGCAACGTGCTTGAAGCCAAACAGGTTGACAAAGTACGCAGCAGCTTGCTTGGCATTGCCAACCCACCATGTGACGTGGTCGTAGCCAATGAAGTTGCCAGCAGAGAAAGGTTGAGCAAGCCCGGAGTCGACGGGACGCTGTGGAGGCGAGACTGCCGACGGAGCCATGGCAATGGTAAAACAATTAAACCCAAATTAAAAATAATTAAAATAACCAAAGCAAGGAAAAAAACCTCCGGATGTGTGGGAATCCTGAAGAAAAAAAAATGGACAAAGAGAGCGTGGGAAAACTCTCAACGGTTACTTCTGTCCAAAAAAGCGCAAGTTGACGAGGCGAAAAGAAGCCCTACTTGTATCAAATCTAGAAGCAACCCAAGTTTC
This sequence comes from Atkinsonella hypoxylon, assembly GCA_000729835.1. Taxonomy (NCBI): domain Eukaryota; kingdom Fungi; phylum Ascomycota; class Sordariomycetes; order Hypocreales; family Clavicipitaceae; genus Atkinsonella; species Atkinsonella hypoxylon. Next base: position 18,358 of record JFHB01000347.1, read on the forward strand.
TTTTTCCTTTTTGGAAAAGAGAAAAAAATAAAAAAAAGGGTGGCGTTAAAAATAGACGGAGATCCCCCAGATTCTTTTTTTTTTTTTTCTCTTTCTTTCTTTGCACTCGGACGCGTTCCGATACCCGAGGTTTTTGGGGGAAGGGGTGTAGGAAACGTGGTAAGCTCTCGATGACAAGGGGGCCGTGTTGTGATCAAAGTGATGATTGGCCAAGATAGAAAGTCAAGCTTTTGTGAAAGGTGAAAAGAAATAGGAATTAGAGAGGGAGAAAAAAAAAA
>JFHB01000348.1:0-18543 GCA_000729835.1 Atkinsonella hypoxylon
TTACAAGACTAGGTTAAAGACCTAGTCCGTTATATAGCTCCCCTATTACGCACAGTCTCTTTGTTGTTAGCTAGGAGCTAGTTGTAATACTACGCACCCCCTAAGGATCTATCGCCTTATTAGCCCAGGTTGGAACCCCCCGCCGCCCTAGGACTTAACCTGCCTAGAAGCTGTTTTGCGCTAGTTCAAACCTGTAACCTTAAGGTAACTTGTACAAATGTTATAGAGTAGCCTAATTAGGCCATAGCGGATGCCTGCGCACTCTATATAGGCGTTAGCCCAATCCTCTACCTGACCCCTACGGCAAAAGGATACGTATTGTACAAGTTGCACAACTCTGTACAATTGACATCTATATTACAAGACTAGGTCAAAGACCTAGTCCGTTACAACACAATATTGAATAAAGATCTAGGACTACTACAACTAAAAGAAGGCCCTTAACAGCATCTAATAATAGATAGTTAAAATAGTTAGTAACTACTATAAAACTATTAGCTATTTTGTCAACTTAAAACTAAACCCCTAAATGACCATGCAGCCTACACTAAAGCAGGTAACGATATAGCGCACGTTAAGATCGAAGAGGATCGGCAGAGAGCGAGATATTTAACGGTGTATACTATTAAACAATAGTAGGTAAGAAGATTAAATAGTTAGAAAAGGCAGAAATAAAATATTAATTGCAGCTTAGAAGATATATACGTGCAAAAGGAGCTAAATGTACTAAAGAGTTAAGGAAAGTGTTACTAGCAGCAAAGTAATATCTCTTAAACGTTAAGTGTTATAAATTAAAGCGAGCTAAAAGATATTAATTAATTAAAAGAGCAAAAAGCCTAAAAAGAATTAGTAGAAGCTACTTACGCGCTTACTTACTTGCTTAAACTATCTAGATATCTAGGCAATACACACTCTTATAGAGAAAATCTATATATAGCATCCCTTATAAAGCTAATATAAGAGCGTAAGAGGGTAACTCTACTGCAATATAATACCTCTCTAGTTATAAATAAGCTTATAAAGTAAGACTTATAAGTAACTTAACCCTCTAGCTAATTCCCTTAATCCTAAAGTCTTAATTCTTTTATCTTCTATAATAGCTTTAGCGTCTTTAGCGTATATAGTAGTGTCCCTCTTACTAGTAATAGCGTCCTTATAGCTAAGCGCTTTCCTTTACAATAAGCAACTCTTTCTTAGCGATTTACACTTTATTTAGTTGCTTTAAATATAATTAAATAGTGTCTTTTATTTACCTTAATTATCTCTTGCTAAGCGCTAGAATAAAAGAGAGCTAGCAGTACAATATTAACGTTTATATTAATAATAGAATTATAGGCTATTATAGGCTGTTTAGCAATATATCTTTAAGCTAATGCTTCTATTTAATCCTTTATAGTGTAGTATTCTCTAGCTCTAAGCGCTTGTTTTACTGCCCTTATAATCTCTTTATCCCTTTACCTAGATTTCTGCTTCTGCACTAATAGTCCTATAAAATATAAAAACAGCAGCTAATGCTTTAAGTTCTATAATTATTGTAGAAGCTAGTTCTTACTGTAAGATTCTATTTAATCTTTTTATATAAGGTTTTATAGTATACTAGAAATTCTAGCAGAAACCTCTAAATTGTTTAGCAGTAGTAATAATAAAGAGCTTTATAAATTAGTTATAGGCTGTAGTAGCACCTTAAATATTATAATTAAAGACTTCTTTTATGCAAGAGGGAGTAGCTTACAATATATAAAAGCCTAGCTAGGCTTACTTATCTACATTAAAAGATATAAACGCTATTCTCTTACTGTTATTGCTGCTTTAATAGTTCTATTATAGATAATAGGATTGCTATTAAACTAAACAGCAGCAATAAACTAATTTTCCTAAAGTTATATAAGTATTTATCTATTAACCTCTATTAACTATTTAATTACTTAATTATAATTGCTTAAGGTAAATTTCTAGGCATTAAGCTCCTTTAGAATAGGAATTCTACTACTAGTTGTTTATAAGTAATATCTTAAGACAAAACGCTTTATAGTATCTTCCTAGAGGTAGCTAAGGTTAAAGCCTATAGTCTTAGCTTTTTTAATAACTATATACCTATTTATAAAACTAAGCTTATTTACTGCTATTACGTATAGGACTATTATAACCCTATTAGTACCTTTACAGTAGTTATAAGACTAATTAATAGAGTTATTAGTTATAACCTAGTTATAAAGGTGCAGTTTAAATTTGTTCTTTAACGTTTAAGTAATTCTATAGTTGCTATATTAAGTGTAAAGTATATTATATAAGCTGTTACTAATAAGATTAATTAGAAGATACTTAACTAAACAATAAAGCGTCTATATTAAGAAGAATAAACAGGTATATCTACATTTCTAGTTGCTCTTCTGCTTATAATATAGTACTAAAATCGCCTAGAATAGGTATAAATACTAAAGAAGCTATAAAGTTTATACCTAACTATAGACTGCAGCTTTAAACCTTTTAATTCTGCCTTTAGGTTCTATATTAAAGTAATAATAGTATCCCTTTAAGCAATTAAAGATAAAATAAGTTTAGTAGTTATTAAAGAAAAGAAAGCTAGTAATAAGTCTTTACTTACTTATTTTATTGTATAAGGCAGAAGGATTATAGCTTATATTATAACAGTAGGAAATAAGTTAAAACCTATCTTTAATTCTATATACCTTTTAATCTATAAGTTTTATAATCTTACTTTAGTCTATCTCTTCTATATTAATTATAAAAGACTCCTTAAAAATAACTACTATATATTTAATCCTATAAGTAACAATCCTTACTATAGTAGTAAGCTAGAATTAATCTAACTATTTACAATAAGTCTTTTGCTTAAAGGACTTTATTAGAAAGCTATAAACATTATTAAGATAATTAAACTAAATTGCTAGATTCTAGCTAGGCTATATTAACTCTATAAGCCTAAAGTTATCTAAATTATAATCTTAATAAAGTAGTAGGCTAAAAGGAGGCTACTTAAAACGTTACTAAAAGAGAGGTAGCTAGCGCTTATAGAGCTTCTTAAGAGGTAAATCTACTTAATTTTACTCTTCTATACAAAAGAAATTGCTAACTAGCTTATAGACTTACACTATAATGTAGTATATTAGTAGGTTCCTTAACGTCCTAAAGTAATATATTTATCCCTTATATATAACTCTAAAGCTAGTCTTAGAAATAGGTTCTTAGTATTTATTTTCTATTTTAGTAGTAGAGATTAAATAGCTTTTAAAAAATTAAAGGTAAAAAAGAGCTTAGGTAGGTGCTTATAATAAAAATATTATAAGAATAAAGGGATAAAGAGAGAGAGAGAGTAGAAATATAGGCTATATTATAGCTAGCATTATCTTAATAAATCCTTAGTTAATAGCTGTCTGTAATTGTTGTAATTTAGTAGAGGCTAACAGTAAATATACGCTAAGACTCTAATAGCTACGAACTTATTAAGTGATTTATAATATTCTCCCTAACTAATTGCATTTATTTTCCTTCTTTCTTCTTGCAACTATCTTCCTACGCAGCCTCTTTCTTATTGTCTTTATTAGCACCTTTAATTATTTAATTATAGCTAAAAAGCTTCCTTAAAACCGTAAGGATCTTATAAATGTGCAGAATATTATTAGCAGAAGAATCCCTCCTACTGCTCTCTCTTGTTAGGTTACTCTCTCTTAGAATAGTTAGATAGACATCTTTCCTTTAACAACGCTTATTAATACAGTAAGTCTTTCGCAAAAAAGCTTTTAATTGTCACAGCCATAAGGGAAAGATCAAATGGTCTTATTAGGCTCTATCAACGAAGACTCTAAGATAGAGAGGAAAGGAGGAAAAAGGAGGCAAAGCCTCTGTGGGTGCCTAGAGGCTATAAGATCAACGGACTCTAGTAGAGTTAACACCCTAAAGTAGGGCTACGTCTAGTGCATTTAACGGTCTAACGTTGTTCTACAACAGTTTAAGGTTTTTCTAAAGAAGACCTAAGGTTCTATAGCTTAAGCTAGCGCTAATAGTGTAGCTAACTTAGAACACCTTAATATTAAGGTAATAGATAACAATAAGGCATTATGCTAAGGGCTTGTAACTATTACACTACTCCCTTCTAAACCTAATATTGTTAAACAATATTAAAGGTTTTACCTATATTATATAGGTCTTTTCCTCTTTATTGTAGTATCCTTAGCGGCTATATTGTTATTGCTGTGTTCTACTACAGCTTTATTATTAGCAGCTGTAACTAACTATTCCTATAGTCTTACTAGCGGTCCTACAGTATCTAGATACTTCTTGTAAAATTTAACTAAGGCTGCTACTACATTAGCTAAATTCCTTGCTAGATACTATTAATTATCTAGGTTATAACCCTTTTAACTAACCTAATATTCTAAGGTCTTATTCTAACCTTTTAATCTAGAGGCTAGTACTTAGTTAACTTTATACTCTATTTAGCCTTAGATTTCTTATAGTTCCTTTAGTGTAATTAGCTGCTAAAGTAATAGATTAATTAGTGCCTTCTATAGCCTATCTGTATAAAATAATAGAGAACCTTTAAACTAGTTTAGAATATCTAAGATAAAGCTATAGCCTCTCTTTTTAATTATTAACTACAGACTAGTGTATTAAGAATCTAGTTAAGTAGTTAGAGCTAAAGTTATAAAGCCTTTCTTCTATATATAGACTTTATTGCCTACATTAAAGTTAACTTCCCTTCTTTTCTAATTAGCTTAGTTCTCTTATGCCTTTTAGGCTTTAACTATATTTTGCTATATAAGGTTTTATACCTCCTTTATTTATATAATAATGTTTTAAGCAACTTATACTCTTTCTAAATTAATAAGATTAAATAGTTTATTATCTAATACTAATAGATTCTATAGTAGTTAACTTAATAATACCTAAAGAGAATATATATTTAATAATAAGTGCTATAAAACGTTATATATAAAGTCTAAAGCAGAAAGGTAAACACTTTACTGTTTTTAATACTAATTAATATAAAATCTTAGCTTTTAATCTAATTCCTAATTTATAATTTCTATAGCTCCTTAGGTTTATAGGTGTAGAGAACTTCTATAGTAATATTTTATACTAGTTAGCTTATTAATTATTTCTAAGAATTCTAATACAAAAGAGCTAGTATTATTGCTAATCTAAACACTAGGTAAGCTAAGGAAATAGTATATATATTAATAATACTGTTGTGCAATCTTTTCTGCTATATCTATCTTATAGCCTAAAAGAGTAGCTATTAAGCAACTAAATTTATAAATAAACACCTAGACGTAGTTATAGCTAAATTTATCTAGAGGTATATTCTTACTATTAATAACTACTTACTTCTATACTTTATTTAGTACTAGTAGAGGGTGTAATAAGCCTAAAGTCTTATTATAGTAAGGTTTATTGCAGTTATAGTCTAGATAATTCTTTATAAAGGTTTAGATATTGCAGTTTATTCCTTACTACTAATATTGCCTTTTAATAAGATTAATTGTTTTATATTAACCTCTATAGGCAAAAATAGGTAGTATATAAGCTTTATAAATTAACGCTATATATAAGAAGATCTTTTTATTACTAGTTTAGACTAAAACTACTAGCTTTTTATTATAGAAACCTAGACTTTATTCTTTATTTTCTTTAACAATTAGGTCTACTAGGTCTACTCCTTAAAGTCTTCTTTATATACTTAATATTATTATATTATTAATTTAATTAGGTAGTATTATCTTAAAGGTTTAGTCTAGAGCTTCTTAGGCTTTAACAGTAGGAGTATTAATAGTCTTCCTTAATAGAGTATTAGCAACAATATTATCCTTTCCCTTTTAATACTAGAAAGTAATATTAAAGTTAGTAAGGAAATTAGTCTATCTAACTTAACGCGTTAACAGTAGCCTCTTAGTGGACTAATATAACAGTACTTAGTGATTAATAACAATAAAGAATTAAGTATTAAGCAGCTTAGGTTTAAAGTGCTGTAACGTCTAAACTACAGCTAATATTTCTCGATCTTAGATAGAATAAGCTTATTCTGCTAGTGTTATAGTCTTGCTAAAGTATCTAATAGGTTTCTATTTATTATTATTTTATAACTATATAATTACTTCTTCTATAGCGTTGCAAGAAGCGTTAGTCTTTACTTAGGTTTTCCTATTAGGTTAAAAGAAAGCTAGTATAGGTGCTTAAGTAGCTAACTTCTTTATTAGATTAAATGCTTATTATTATTCTAGTTTAATAATAAAGGTTATATCTTTCTTAAGCAAGCAATTTAGTAGTTCTACTATATTACTAGAGTAACTATAGAATATATAGATGTAATTATACAACCTAAGGAAGAATCTTAGTGTAGTCTTAGAAGTTAAATCTTTAATCTTCTAGCTAGTAATAGCTTTAATCTTAACTAGATTAATTTATATACCTTTTCTAACTTTAATTATTATACTTAAGTAGTTAATACTTTTTATATTAAACTAGGATTTCTTAATATTACCTTAAAGATTAGCCTTATATAATTAATAGATAACTTCTTTAACTTAAGACTAATAAACCTCTTTTACTTTATTATCTATATAGATTAAGATATTGTTAGTATAAGCACTAGTAAAGAGGTTAAGTAATTTATTAAGTTAAGCGTTAATAAATAACTACTACTAGACTAGTTTAACTTTTAATCTAAAGGGAAGTACTTTCTACTAGAACGTTCCTTAGTAAGTTTAAAAGGCAGTTAGGTATTAAGAGTCTACTTTAATTAATATCTAATTAAAAGCTCTAATAATATTGATCTTACTTATTCTTTTAGCTTATTAGTAATTAGCAATAGTTTCTCTAATGTTTAGAGCAGGAACTAATTAAGGCTTTAGGAAGTTATTAATCTATTAATAATCTTAGCAGAAACGCCTTTTATTAGAGTAAGGTTTTAGAGTAAAGATATTTAATATAGGTTTATTAGCTATATAGAGTTTAATTAATCTAGCTTCTAATAGTTCTTTAATAGCTTTCTTTTCTAAGAGAAAGCATCTAAGAGAGGTTCTATATATAGAAAAGGAACCTAATAATAGTTTAGCTAATTCTAATATAACATTATAACTAAAGCAGCTAAGTAGTAACACTATAGCAGCCTTCTTTAAAAAGAATCCTTCTAGATAAGCTAACTATAAAGGAATTAACTTTCTTACTAACTTAACGTACTCTAGGTCCTTATTCTTATAGAAGAGAATAGTTTTACTAGTATATATTTTCTACTATACTTATACTTTAAGAGCTTAAAGACTAACTATAGGTAGTAAGACTATTTAATTAATAAAGGCAATAGCTTTATTAGGTATCTATAACTTCTTCTATTACAATTAATAGAGGTTAGCTTTAATTTAAGCTTATAGCTTTATTATATTAACTAGAGGTTTAGTTAAATCTTCCTTTAGAGTTAAAATAATCTCTTTCTAGGGATTTAAGCGTTTTAGAATCTAATAGATTAAATGCTTTTCCTAATTAATTTAATTGTTTATTCTCTAGTTGCATTATAAGGCATTTTTCTAAATTATAGGATTAACTTTCTTCTCTTATAGGTTTAGCATTATAGCTAATAAGAACTTTATATTGTTAGGTTAATTCTCTAACTATATAATTCTTTTGCTTTAGGGATATAACTAAACATCCTAAGCTACTAGCTATTTTTAACTAATAAACACATTATAACCTATATTAGCAATATAGAACTTCTGCTTAATAAATTGTTATCTATTTAGCTCTATTGTGCCTTTAACTAAGTAAGTAACTTTCTTAGCACTTTAATTATAATAATTAGATAGAGATATAGGCGTTAATAGCTTCTTAGGAACCTATTCTAATAACTTCTTAGCCTATTTAGCTACTTAGCAGCTAACTAGCAACAAAATATCTACTTCTATATTACATAAAGCTTAGATCTTAAATCCTAATCTATATAACTACAACTATGCAGGAATTGTAAATAAATTTAGGTTTTTATTACTAATTCTAGCTACTTATAGCATCTTAACTACTGTAAAGACTTTTAGTAGTGCTCCTAGTTTTCTAAGTTAGAAGATAAACTAAAAGACTAAGAATTCTCTTCTTCTTCTGTTACTTTTCTAGCAGCAGCAATCTTCTTTCTATTAGAGTAATTGTAGGTAAAGTGTTCTTTTTCTTTATAATTAAAGCATTAGCCTTTAGCTAATACTTACTCTCTTTTGCAGAAAGAGTTCCTAATTTCTAGTAACTTATAGTTACTTCTACTAGTTTTAGGAGAACAGTAAGGTTCCTTTTTAATAGCTTTATAGGCCTTCTTAACGTTAAGTTCTTTCCTCTTCTATTAGTATTCTTTAGCAATTTGCTTATAAGCTAACGCTGCATTAGCTATATAACTAGAAAACACCTTATAGCTAACGTTAAGGTCTTTAGATTCTATTAATAAGGTAGGGTTTAGGTAAGTAGAGATATACTTATAAAGCACACTCTTTCTTTTGCTTACTAGAATATTAGCCTTATCTATAAGCTTATTAATCTAACTAATATATATGTTAATGTTCTTATTAAGAGGATTATAGACTATATCCTAAAGGGCTTTATAAGCGTATATAGCTTTATTAAAGTCCTAATATATAGCAGTAAGAGTAGCAATTATCTTAGTGGAGTTTCTAAAGGGGTTTATTAAGGTTTTACTATATTAAGACTCTAAAAGATTAGCAGTAGCACTAGATATAGCTAAGTGGATAACAGTTATATAACTACATTTAGTCTTAAAGACTTTAATGTCTTCTGCGATTTTATTAGCTACTCTTTTAACTTAGGCGTTAAAGCCTTTACTTAATTTGCTATTAAAGATTAAGGGATTAATTTCTACCTTCTTTACTTTCCTATTATAATAAGAGTTAGAGGTATCTATATTACTATTAGGATTAAATAGTTAAAAAGCTTTAATAGTAGCTTTCTTTACTAGTTTAAACGTTAAACTAAAAACGCTATTAGCTAAGGTTACACTATAACTATATTCTCTTTAAAACTATTATTCTTTTTCTAGTTAAGCAATTCTAATGTTACTTTCTTCTAATGCTTAAAGGAGTTCCTTTATACATTTTAAGTCTTTACCTATAGCTTTAGGTTAATCTTCTTTTAATCTAGGTTCTTTAGGATTATTTTTTAACTTAAATAACATTAAGCTAGGTTCTTCTTTTAAGTTAAGCTTAAGTTCTTTAGAACTATCTTCTTAAACTTCTAGTTCTTCTGTCTTAAAGCTTATTAAGCGTATAGTTCTTCTTGTAATTATATATATAAATCTATATAATTCTTTTTCTTGTTAAAACAGCTAATATAGATAAAATAAAGGGTAAAAGTCTATATTTATTTATTGCTTAAGCAGTAAATAAAAATAATAATCTTAGAGTAATATTATAGCTATAAGGGAAAGATTAAATAGTCTTATTAGGCTCTATTAACAAAGACTTTAAGATAGAGAGAAAAGGAGAAAAAAGGAGGTAAAGCCTCTATAGGTGCCTAGGGGCTATAAGATTAACGGACCCTAGTGGAGTTAACACCCTAAAGTAGGGCTACATTTAGTGCATCTAACAGTCTAACGTTGTTCTACAACAGTCTAAGGTTTTTCCGAAGAAGACCTAAGGTCCTGCAGCTTAAGCTAGCGCTAATAGCGTAGCTAACTTAGAACACCTCAATATTAAGGTAACAGATAACAATAAGGCATCGTGCCGAGGGCTCGTGACCGTTACATTAATTACACTTCTGTTCTCTTATTATACTAATAAACCTTGCCTCCCTAGTATAAATTTACCTTTAAGCTTTAAGTCTATAGGGGCAACAACATTAGTGCTAGTAGATACTTAATATACACTGAAGTCGCTTTTTAACAGAGTCCTATACCTAATGCGCCTCTAAGAGCTGTTAAATTCTTTTACAATTAAAATCTTAAGGCTTAGTTTATTAATAGTACTGCAAGAGAAAGCTCCCTCTTGCGTAAGGTTGCGCTAGAATTAAACGTTAAGAACTTTATCTTTATTCTAACTAAGATAGCTTATTCTTATAGATATTTCTATTATACACTTACTAATTATTAAGAGCGCTATAAAGCCCTTTTAATCTTGTTCTTTAGTAAAGAGAATAGTATATTTTGCTCTTATTGCACTAATATATATCTTTAAACAGTTACCTTATTTAGGGAATATATCTACTTTCTATTTTATAGCTACACCTCTCTTAAGGATGTCTATAGCAGCTTATACAGTAATTACATCTAAAGTAGCTTTACTGCTGTAAGCTGTAAGTAGCAATTCGCAAAAGGCTATAGTAACTACAGCTAGATTTACTATAATACTCCTTTTATAACGTTCTAGAGTAAAGACTAAGTAGATTAACTATTTATTCTTCTAAGGCTTTAGGAGGTCCTTTATAAGGATCTTTCCCCCTTTATAGTAGTTAATATTCCTTACCTTTTCCCTTAGGCATTAAGACTACTGAAATTTCGCTAGAAGATTAAGTATAAATTGCTTAAGTTAAAAGATAAAAAAAAAAAAAAAAGGGCAAAGGCTAAGCAGCCTTCTTAGTTAAAATAGAATAGAACTATACTTATTTTTAGCAGTTTTTAAAAACTTTTTATATATTCTATTTAATCTAGGTTTATAGTCTTAATTCTAATTAGCTTTAAATCTTTAAATAATCTTAATATACTATTATTAAATCTTAGTTAGTCTTAAATATATAAATAAATAAACTTAACCTTCTTTCTCCTTAAAGCTAAAGATATAGAGACTACAGTATTAGCTTTTATAAAAGCTATAATAAGTTATATATCTTAGTAAAGTTATAGGTAAATTGCTAAGATTAAATAATATTATTAATCTCCTTATAGCTTTTACGCTCTTCTTTAGGTATTATTAGTAAATAAACTTCTATTATATACTTTAGATAACGTTATAGTAAAAGGTTTACTTTAGCATTATTATCCTTAAAATCCTCTTTTTAGTACAGCTGTAATATATAGTCCTTAGAAACTATTTAATCTAATATATTATACTAGGTATTAGTAGGTTGCAATTTATTAGTATCTTACTTAAAGTCGCTAGTGTTTTTACTATACTAGGCAGTATATTGTAGAGTATAGAGCTATTTATTAGCAGTAGAAGTCTACTATCCCTTTAGATTAAGCCTAAACTTCTTAATATAATCCCTAGAAATAGTCTTATTAAGCACTATACTATCTAGGGTCTTTAAACAGTAGGCGCTAGTAACTTTTGCTTAGCTATATACTTTAAAAGGACTGTTCTATTGTATTACTAACTTCTTCTTTATTAATATATCTATAACTCTTTATATATTATATATAAGGACTAGATCTTCTAGAACTAATTAATTTTTCTTCTTTTACAATAATACCTCTTAGTTCTAGTTCGTTTAATTAGCTAAGTATTGCTTAAATATAAAGACTTTTATATAAGCCTTTTAAATATCTACTTTCTTTTGTTCTAGTATCTTAACTCTTGCTTTAAAGAGATTCTATATTATTATAACTTCTAACTAATTAATTAATCTTTAAGTAGGAAATTTAACTTCTAAAGGAAGAATAAGCTTCTAACTATAAATTAGGTAGAAAGCAGATTTACTATATAATGCTTATATAGCTATATAGTCTGCTAATAGTGCTTTATTTAGCAATTTAAACTACTTTCTATTAGAACCTTTTATCTTTAAAAGAGTAAATATAAGCGTTTAATAACTAGCTTTAATAGGTAAATTAGCTTTTAGATTATATACTAATGTCTTAATCCCTTTAATCTTAATAGCTTTAACTACTTTTTTAAGATTTCTATATATTTCTAGCTCTCTATTAAAAACTAGAAATTAGAAGACTTTAAATTATATAATTAGTTTTATTAAGAACTTCTAAATAGCTATAACATTAATATACTGTATAGAGTATACTTCTACTTATCTAGTAAGGTTATATCTTGCTTCTAGAAGGTACTTAAAACTATAATTAAGTAGTATATATTAAGTATTAATATATATCTTACTTATTAGGTTGCTTAAAGCTATTAGTATTAACAATTCTTTAGGCCTCTAAGGAGCAAACTTTTAGCACACTTTATAATAGGAAATTATTACTTAAACTATATTCTAGAGTTCTTTCTAAAAGTACTTAATTCTAGCTACTTAAAATATAACTTCTATACCTTTATAATCTATCTACTTATATAAAGCCTTAACAATCTTTCTTTATTATATTAAGTCTTTAACAACTAAAGTAGAACCCTTTATTATACTAGTTAGCTTCTTCTATAATAGGCCTTTATCTAAGAAGTATTACTTAGCACTTATATAAAGTTGCTTATACTTACTTTTATTTAGATTAAATAGTCTTTATAATGTTAAAAGGAAATCTATAATTTATTAAGTTCTAGAAGTGTAGTATACTTTATTATGCAGCTAGATCTTATTAACGTTAAGCTATAGGTTAATAAAATCTTTAATATTCCCTTTAGCTACTTAATTTAATATATTAGAAGGCCTACCTTCTTTATGCAATAAAGCATTAGCTATTTTATTCTTTTCTCCTAAAATATACTTAGCTGTAAAATTAAACAGTATAATATAACTAATCTATTGTATAATAAGCGCGCCTAAAACGTTATTAATAGCGCTATTAAGCTAATATATAAGTACTTAAGAATTAGTCTCTAGAGTAAAGGGAACTCTATAGAGATAAATTTATAGCCTTCTTAATATATAAACAATAGCTCTATATTTCTGCTTTATTCTATTATATTTAATTTCTAAATTGCTTTAATATCTACTTTTATATTGTATAAAGTGTTATTGCCTATTAATAATTTACATTAAAACTGCTCTTTATCCTTTTAAGCTTATGTTAACTATTAATATAATTTCTTTAGCGCTTAGGCTAAGATTAATTATTATAAGAACTAGTGCAGTTATTATTATATACTTAAGGACCTCTATAGCGTTCTTCTAGTTTAGTCCTTAAGTTTACTTAGCACCCTTCTTAAGTAAAATTATAAAAAGCTTAGCTTTTATAGAGTAATACTATACCTAGATATAATAACAGCCTATAAGCTTAAGAAAGAATTTAACCTTAAAAACATTCTTACACTCTATTTACTTTAGAATCTTTATTACCTTTACTTCTAAAGGTTTCCTTCTATTAGTACTATATATAAATCTAACAATCTCTATAGTTTTCTAGTATAGCTTTAATTTTACAGTAAATATAGTGCAACTAGCTAGCTTAATATTAATAAGAACTTTATTAATATTAATTAAATGTTTTATAATATATCTTTATATATTAAGCAACACTTCCTCTCTATTGTATATAGTAGTAAGGCCTTTTACTGCAATATTATCTAAGAAAGGCTTATAAGTGTAAGGAATTAGGTTAAAAAGAATTCTCTTTACTATCTAAATAAATTAAGCAATAGAATTAGTTACTCCTTAAGGAAGTATATAAAGTTATAGAAGCTTTATTACTGTTAAAATTATTATTAAGTCTTTACTTTTCTCTATAAGCAGCACTTAGTTATAGCTTAACAGTAAATTAATAACTAAAAGTATTTTATATATTCTAAATTCTTTGCTAAAAGCCTCTACTTCTTCTAGAATATAGGCATTCTATATTGTAATCTTATTGTAGGCTATTGTAAACAGCACTAGCTATATCCCTTTATTCTTCTTTATTACTAAAAAGTAAGGGTTTCTATAAGATCTATAGCTCTTTTTTAATAACCTATACTAAAGTTTCTTTTTTAATAAATTAACTAGTCTCCCTTATAGGCTAATAGGTATTAGTATTAACTTTACTTTCTAAGCTCTATAAGCAACAGTATAGATAACTTAAGGTAGTGTAATTAAGGAATTAATCTTTCTATACTCTAATAAGTTTTACGCTAGTGCTGCCTTTTAGTTATAGAGAATTTCCTTAAAAATATTAACTTCTTTTACTGTTAAATACTTTTACACTTATTTAACTATTTAATCTAAACGCTCTTTTATTATTTAGAATCCTTAGGGCTTTTTGCTAAATCTTTCTATAATATATTTAGTGTATTTTTTTAATTTATTTAAGTATACTTTTGCCTTTTTTTACTTCTTTTATTTCTACTTAGGGTCTCTATTAGGTATAGACCTATTTAAGGGAATATTATCTTTTAGTAGAATCTTATTAGCTTTTTGCTTATATAATGTATTTACCTTTAGATTAATTAGTTATAATTGCCTTAAGGGCTAAATCTTCTTTATAGCCTCTTTAAGTTAGCTTCTATACTAGTTAGCTATTCCCTTTATTATAAAGTTAGTAATAGCTATACCTTTATTCTCTATTATAAGCACTAGCTCCTTATTATTATTTAACTTAGCTTTAAGACTCTCTTTAACTATTTAATTATAGACTAAATCCTTAAATAACTTATTAATTAGAATTAAATTAACGCTAATAGCTATTACTTTATCTATTATAGTTTTCTATTTAACACTTTTAGTAACCCTTAAGACTAATATAATATTACTAAAATAGTACTTTAAGAGAAGTTTACCTCCTTTATTACTATACTTAAAGGTAACTTTAGCTATATATATAAAAGGTATTCTAAGGATTAATTATATATATAAAGACTTTAGTGCAATATAAAAGCGAATTAGCGTTTAGATATTTCTAAGGTATAACTTTATTATTACCTCTTTTAATATTATAAGCTTATATAATGTAAAAGATATAGTAGTAGTCTCTTGCTTTATTAGAGTTATTTTTAAATTAAGCTCTTTAATAAGGTCCTTAGTAATAATATTCCCTTATAAACTATAATCTATAAAACTATTAATAAGTAAAGAGTTTAGGCTTTTAAGTTATTCTTAAAGGTAAGGTAAGTTCTATAAATAGTTTATAATTGCTTTTAGCTTTAAAATACTATTTAATTCTTTAATATAAAGTGTATTTACCTATAGGTTTATAATAAACTTCTTCTCTTTAATATAATTTTCTATACGTTTTTATATAATATTCTATAAATCCTTCTAGATACTACTAAGCAGCTATTTTATATATTTATTAGTAATATCTTCTTTATTGTCTTCTGCTGCCTCTTTAACTATAGTAGATATTATCTTAATAATATTAATTAATTAATTCTCTTACTCCTTAACTCTTTACCTCTTCCTTAGAATAGAATATAGAGGCATAACTTTAGCACTTATTCTATTAATATAATAAACTTTATTAATACTATTTACTTACATTAAGTATTTATTCTTTATTACTTCTATAAGTATAGGCATTAGTTAGTATAGATCTTATAAGCTAACTTTAATCTTTTTCTAAAAAATATCTTTAAATAATTATATAAAAAGCTATACTTTTATATCTATAGAGCTATCTTCTTTAGCTTTCTTTTTTTTCCTTTTTACTTAGTCTTCTAAAGCTTTTTCTTACTTAGTAGAGCGTTATATCTCTACAGTATAAACTCTAAAGGGCTAGGCTATAATTCTCTTCTTAATTAGTATATAGAGAGTCCTTTTAGGTCTATATTCCTTTATCTTAAACATTAGAGTTACTGTAGTACTATTAATAAAGTCCCTCTTAAGGATAGCTTCTAGTAGGATATATATTAAGTAATAATTAGAGATATTAATCTTATTAAAGATTTAATCTAATGTTTCTCTCTCTTTCTTACTAGGCTTTTAATAGTTTAATGTTTTTCTATTAAATTCCTTAACTTAAGGATAATACTGTTTTATAATATAGTAGTTAAAATAATTAACCTAGAACACTATAAGCCTATAAAGATAACTTTCTATACTAAGGAAGCTTTATATAAGAATAAGTAGCACTAGATTATTTAATTTTACTATTAAGATACTTACTCTTTAATTATACTTTATAAAGCTAATCTTATTGTTATATTAGTAAAACTAGCATTAATCTATATAATAACCTTTCTTACTACAGTAATAGCAGTAATACTACCTTATATAGCTTCTAGTTATATAGGTTCTAAAGCTTTAGGCATTATTATATATATTAATAGCGTTAATATATATATTCTGCCTTTTCTCCTTTTTCTTCCTAAATTTCTTTTTAAAAAGCTTTATAATATCTATCTTTAAAACTACTTACTTTATAAGTATAATCTTTATATCTTTAAACTTCTAGGTTAAATTATCTATTTAATCTTTTACTTCTAAAATAAGCTATATAATTTCCTTAGCCTTATAACTAAAATTACTTATACTACAATACTTAGGACTTCTTCTACCTAGAGGTATATAAAGGTAGTCCCTTCTATTGTTATAGAGTCTAGAATTGCAGTCTTCTAGCTTTATTTTAGCTTATATATACTAGCTAAGCTGCTCTAATAACTCTCTATAGAGCATTGTAATAAACTTAGCTTTAGTAACTTTTATTTAATCTATAAAGCTAATAAGTATAGTATTTAGTAAGGCCTTATAAATATAATTAAACTAAGAGGTTATACTACACTATATATAGAGCTTAGCGCTAATTATAGCAGCTTAATGTTCTTAAAGCTAATAGAGAGTGTTCTTTATAGTCCTTAAATAGTTTCTCTTTAGGTCTTTAAGCTTCTTATTAGCTTACTCCTTTTAATTCTAAGGAGTAGCTTTATACTAAAGTAAAAGCTACTTTTTAGCTTCTTTCTAATTATATAAGGTATAAATAACCTTTATATACTTATAGATTAATAGGTTAATATAATAGATAAATATCTTTTATTAGTTTTCCTTTAGAATAGATAAAGTCTTTATCTTTAGCTTAAAGCTAGTTAAGTAATTAAGAACATTTTCTCCCTTAAATTAGTGTATATTAAACTTTTTATTAAAGGTAGCCTAAGCTTACTGCTTTTTAATAGCTTTACCTATAGCTTTAGCAAGAGCCTTATAAGGTATAGCTATAGTACTGCTAGTACTAGCCTTTTTATCTTAAGTATTTAATTCTATTATAACCTTAGGTTTTAAAATAGCTTTTTTAGAAGATTTACTAGATTAGCTAGAGCTAGTATTAGCTGCTTTAGATATAGAGCTTATACTTTTCTTTAAGGGATATAGAATACTAAACTTATATAAATAACTAATAAAATAGCTTAATATAGAAGGTAGGTATAAAAAGAATAATTAATCTTACTTAGTAAAAAGAGTGTAATATATATAATTCTCTATATTAGCTATACTTTTAATACTCTTACCTTTTGCTTCTATAGTTATATAAGCTCTTAACGCTAAGATATAAAGGCTAAGAAGTTAATTGCTAATAACAGTAAATATAAAGATAACTACTAAGATAAGAATAAAAGAGAAATTTTTCTTTATAATTAAATAATTATAACGTTTAAGGGACCTAAAAACTTCCTTTTTGCTGTATTAAGGCTATCTTAGCTATAGATAATATAGAGGTTAAATAGGCTAGCTAGTATTTATAATATAGTAACTATCTTTAACTAAGCCTAGCCCTTCTTAGCTTAAAAAAGCTATAAAAATTTTTTTCTCTTCTTAATTAAATAATCCCTTATAATATAGAGCTTTTATCTCTATAATTTTCTCTTTTCTTATATTAGTAATATTTAAGCTAAAGTACTCTTCTATCTCTAAACGCTTAGTAGCTTTTCCTTCTTTCTTTCTAGATCTCTATAAAAAACCTTTTAATTATATAATATACTTTAATTAGAATAAGTTCCTTAGTAAAGCCCCTATTTTTATTAACTTAAAACTAAACCCCTAAATAACTATACAGCTTATACTAAAGTAGGTAACAATATAGTGTACATTAAGATTAAAGAGAATTAGTAGAGAGCAAGATATTTAATAGTGTATACTATTAAACAATAGTAGGTAAGAAGATTAAATAGTTAGAAAAGGCAGAAATAAAATATTAATTGCAGCTTAGAAGATATATATACACAAAAGGAGCTAAATGTGCTAAAGAGTTAGGGAAAGTATTACTAGCAGCGAAGTAATATCTCTTAAACGTTAAGTGTTATAAATTAAAGTAGGCTAAAAGATATTAATTAATTAAAAGAGCAAAAAGCCTAAAAAGAATTAGCAGAAGCTGCTTATGCGCTTGCTTGCTTACTTAAACTATCTAGATGTTTGGGCGATGCACACTCTTATAGAGAAAATCTGTATGTGGCATCCCTTGTAAAGCTAATATAAGAGCGCAAGGGGGTAACCCTACCGCAACACACTATAAGCACAATATCGCTAAGCAGATCCTTCTTCTTTAACAATAATTAAAGCTAACATCTTAGAACAACGAAAAAGAAGTACTCTCTTAATATAAAGCTGTATTAAAGAGCCCTTCTAGAACTAAGATAAAGGAATTTATTACTTCCTATAAGAAGGTACTCTTAGAAGTACAGCAAATTAATCTTCTAAATACCTACAATCTTTAGCTAACTTTAGACTTCCTTGATGCTGTTTAGCAAATTAACCCTTCCTTTTCAACCTATTAGCACAATAGAATTAGAGATAAATCGATCTCTAATA
>JFHB01000349.1:0-18501 GCA_000729835.1 Atkinsonella hypoxylon
ATAAATATACTAGTATTAAGATATACTTTTATATTAACCTTAAGCTTATTAAGTGTTAAAAGTAGTAAAATAATAAGTTTAATCTATAGCTTATTAGGGATATAAAACATTAATATACTAGCTATTTAAACAGCCTTAATATTAATAATAAGCTTAAGTAAAAGATAAAGCAGTAAGTATAATTATTATTTTAAACGTAGAAGGTATATTTCTAATATATTACTAGAGTATATACTATATATATAAAAGCTTAGAATTGTTGCTAGCTATATAGATTATATATACTTAATGTAGAAGAGAGAGAACTAATTTACTATAAAGAGTAGTAAATAGATTAAATAATCTATAAAGAGGTATATTATATATACACTATATACTGCTCTTAAGTTAATAAATTATAGAATATTTATATTAAGTGTTCTTAAGGTCTTAATACTAGCCTATATACTAGGTTCTAAGTTAATAAAAATTCCTTTAATATACTATATTTAAAGTATATAGTAATCTATAGTTCTAGCCTAAATAAAGAAAGCAGCTAAAAGTAGTACTTCTTTTAGGATATATTATATATAAAAAGGAAGCAATATAGTATATATATATCCTTAATATATTGTTTATATACTAATTATAATAGTTTTCTACTATATAAAATGCACTACTCTTAAGCAGCATTACTATAGCATTAAATTTAACTTTTTTATACCTTTTAATGTAAAAAGATTTCCCTTTTTTATATTATTAATATATAGAATATATAATTATATACTACCTCTACGTAAAAATATTCTATATAATATTTAAGAAGCTCTATCTATAGCTCTTATATAGTGCAACAATATTTTAACTCTAATATCTTATAAGTATATAGCAGCTATATACTAGGTATATATATACCTTTAAACTTATTATTGAAAATAATAGGGATTACAGGACTAGATATCTAAGAGGGTAGTGGTCTCTTAGATTTAGCACCTGTAATTGCTCCTAGCAATTATTACGTAGTGGAAGCAGCAGCGGCCTAAATCAAGCTGTAGTGTATAGTACTAGATTACGTAAAGGCAATAGATAACTGTAATAGTGGTATCTTTATATTAAGAGCGCTGTAACGAATAAGTTAGTAAGGGTAGAATCTTAAATCTTTCTAGTCCTTTATAGACCTACTAACTATATTAGCAGGCTGTAGTTGCTAGAAGGGGCTTATAGGCTACTTTATAATTTCTGCAAAAAGATTTACTATATAAAAACAAAAAAATTAACTTACAGCTATATAAACAAGACGCCTATATGCACAATTTAACAAATTCTATTAATAATAAGCAACCCTTATAAGCAACTCTATCTAACAATTATACTATTAAATAGCCCTAATTCTTAGCTTTTAAATAGTATACTTCTTAAATTTCTACTATTGCTAGTTATAGAGAAAATCGCAGTTAAAGTTAACTATAGGTTAGGCAACTTTGCCTTAGTTAATTCTAGATGTTTTATATCTAGTAACAGCGATATCTCTACTAAAAATTAACGTAACAAGACCTAATAAGGGTTACGTAATAGAGCAACTAGTAGGCATAAAAATAGGCTATATAGGGTAGCTTATTTTTAACACTCCCTCTAGAAATATAAGAAGTAACTAGTTCTATAAGCAACTTAGCTCCTTTAAAGAATATCTAAGTTAGAATTAACTAACAAAATATAGTACTAATAATAGAAGTAAATAATATAACTAATTCTAGCAATTCTAGGGTAGTTATAGTTAAATATAACTAGTTGTTGTTAATTGTTTTTATTGTTTTCGATTTTTAACTATTTTTTCGTTGCTTTTCGATTTTTTAAGTGTTTTTATTGCTTTTATAAGCTAGCTAGAAAGCTTTAGTAACTTAATGAATTGTTAATGCTTTTAAATAGCAAGAGGCTTAGTTAAGCTATCTACTAGCATCTAATTTATATTAATATAACTAACCTTAGCTATACCTTTATAAATCTTTTCCCTAATATAGTTAAACTTTAAAAGGGTATACTTAGTCCTACTATATAACGTTAGGTTGTAAGCAGTAACTATAGCGCCTTAATTATTACACCTAATAGGAATAGAAGGGGTTAAAGGTAGCTTTATCTCCTTAAAAAGGCTGTAGAGCTACTCTAATTCCCTTATAGCTTTAGATAATGCATTAGATTCTACTTCTAATGTAGAAAGAGCAATAGTACTAGCTTTCTTTAATTTCTAGCTAATAGGTCTACTAGCTAGCTTATATAGATAAGTATAGGTTAATTTAGAAGAGGTTTTATTACTAGCAAAATCGCTATTGCAATAACTAAGGAGGGTCTTAAGTACTTCTTTAAAGCTAGAAGCTTTAGAAGAGAACCCTAGTAGTATAGAATGCTTATAAATAATAGCAAAGCTTCTAGTACTACTTAAGTACCTTAGGAGGTGCTTAGAGGCGTTTAGGTGCTCTATATAGGGCTTAGCTAGGAAGGTTAATAGCTACTAAACAGAAAAAGCAATATTAGCCCTAGTTAGCAACATTAGGTACATTATAGTGCCTATTATGCTCTAATAAAGCTTATAATTGGATTTTAAGAGAAGTTTTGTAACTAGTTACTTTAGAATTCCTAGCTGTATTAGGATAGAAGCTAGTTTAGTATTTAGCATTTTAAATCTCTCTAGGGCTTTAAGGATGTATTAAGATTAGTAGATTTTAATAGACCTTTTAGACCTATTACAGGTGATTTATATACCTAGAAAGAATTCTACTAGTCCTCTATCTTCTATTAGATAAGCTTTATATAATAGCTTCTTTAGCTTATTAATATAGCTTAGATTTAGACTAATTAGAAGACAGTTATCTACGTAAGTAGCAATATATATAGATATAGCTAGGTTATAAAAGACTGCTAGGTCTAATATAAGAGGTTTAAATCTATACTTTTAAAGTAATTCTATTAGAATTTGCTGCTATTCTCTAGGACTTTACTTTAGACTATAGAGGGATTTTTCTAGCTTAATTACTTGCTCTTTAGAGGGCTTATAATTACAGCTTTTTAGTAGCTTAGCTACTAATAGCGTTGCTTCTGCAAATTTAACGAATCTATCTAGGATTTCTATATAAATAGCTTCCTTTAGCTTGCTATTTAAAAACGCTTCTATAAAGTTAATTTGCTTAACTTTCTAGTTATTAAAAGCTGTAAGAGCTAATAATATACGCTAGCTAGAAGGAATACTAGTTGCAGCAAAGGTCTCTAGATAGTCTTAACCTTCTATTTATATAAATCCCTTAGCAATAAGGCAGGCCTTATATTTTATAGGATTATTTTCTTTATCCTTTTTTAGCCTATAGATAAGCCTATTCTTTAGAACTCTTTAGCCCTTAAGTACTTAGTCTTTCCCTATAAATTTAAAGGTTCTAGCAGCTAATAGCTGCTTAAATTCGCTATAGGTAGCTTCTATTTAATGCTGCTTAGTAGAGCTTTTTAAGGCTTACTTCTACGTATTAGGAAGTTTATCCTTACTATTAGAAGTAATAGCTGCTTTAGTCCTTACCTTAAAGTATAGATCCTTAATTAAGGAAAATATATCTCTATCTAAATCTATAGCATTAGCATTAGCTTTAGCTTCTATAGTAGCTTCTATAGGTGTTTCTATAGGTATAGGGGCTTTAGGGGCCTCTATAGCTTCTATAGAGTTGCTTAGTAGAAGAGCTTAATTTTCTATAGGTTTTAGTAGATAATTTAGTATATCTAGATAACTAGGATAAGGATACTTAAGAGTATAATTATCTTCTAATTGCTGCTAGTTATTAATTTCTCCCTCTAAAGGATTATCCACTATAGAACTAATAGGAACCTTAGGGATGCCCTATAAAATAGAACCTATTTCTTCTATAATTTTAACGAAGCTAGTCTTTATAATAGCTTATTTAGAGGGGATATATATTAAATATATATTAGAACCTAGTGTAGCTAAAAGTCTACTAGGAATAGTTCTTTTAGCTAGCTTCTGCAACCTAGATCTCTGTTCTAATAGGATTAGAACTTCGCAATAGGAGCCTATAGCCCTTATTTTAGTAAAATTAGGCTTATAGGTCTTAGAAGGCTCTAAATTAGCTAGATATAGCTGTTTAGGACTTAGTAGTTTAGTGCTATTTGCAGTAGTATTAACTAAATCCACTATAGCAGAAAGGATGTAAGACTATAGATATAGAGGTAATTATAACTACTGTAGGGTAGCACATAAACGGTCTAGAAGTACCCTTATAGCTCTCTCTATTAGCCTATTCTATTTATAAATATAGAGGTAAGAGGTACTAAAGTAAATACCCTTAGAAGATAGCTAAGCTTACAACTTAGTATTAATTTCTGTACTACTATTAAAATAAAGGTGTTTAGGGTAGCAGTTATACTAGTTCTTTAATTCCTTAAAGAAGCCTTTAATACAGCTATAGAGAGTAAAACCCTCTTTATTAGCTAGATTAAAAGACTACTTATACTATAATTTTCTATTAATTAGAAAAAGAACTAGAGGCCTCTTATTGTGCAGTATAGGCTCTATTTTAACGGTATCTTCCTCTATAATATCTAAACATCTAGGGGGGTTAGGAATAGTATACTTACTAGGTCTTTTAATAGCTTTAGCTTAGTTGCAAGCTAGGCAGTTAAAATCCTTTTCCTTGATTTTTGTAAAATTAGGAATACCTTTAGTAATAAAAGCAGTCTTCTTTAGTAAAGGGAGTCCTATATACCCTAATCTAACGTGCTAAGTAGCAGCTAATTCTAGGAGCTTCTTATAGGAAGAAGAAGCAGTAGGATTACTACTAGAATTATTATTAAAGCTAGCTTCCTGTTGCTCTCTATCTTGCTAGATCTCTTAAGAACCACAGGCCTTATTTAAGGGATCTAAACGGCTATTTCCTCTAATATCTAGCAACTTAGGATTTAGACCTTCTAAATCCCTGTTATTAGAAGAAATCTAACTAAAAGCCTATTTAGGAACTAGGGCTAATAGCTCTATAGCATCGTTATTAGTATTATCTTCTTCTTCTTTAAAATTAAATAATTCCTTAATTTAGCTATATTCCTTAGGATTAAAACTAAGCTGTTAAGGGATTTAAACCTCTATAGGATAACTAGCATTATAACTGCTATTATAACTATTGCTAGCTAGAAATCCTATATAAGAGAGATTAGCGTAGTTTTTACACACTCTAGGGGTCTCTTGCCCCTTAAGCTGTAAAAAGAAACTATACTTTTTAGGATTTAGAAGCTTATAGCAGCTTCTATTAGCTAGAAATAGCTAATTTCTAAGGAGAGTGCCCCCTGTTAAATAGTGCTTTAGACTACTAATTAGGTTAGTATCTAAACCTAGGCAATATAGAGCATCCTTTAGAGCTAAAGGCCTATATTTAGCTAGATTTATACTAACTAGTACCTAAAATACAGCAGTTCTCTGTCCTTTAGGATAAATAGGACCTTCTCTAGTAGCAATAGGCGCGGTTTTACCCTTTTTTATAGGCTTAAAACTCCTAAAAAATGCCTTATTGTTAACTATATAATAGGTAGAACCTGTATTGTATAGTAAGGAGTTTTTAATTATTCTATTAGAATAGTTAAAAGAAGGGGTATTATTACTAGTAGTACTAGTATCACTAGTAGTAGATTCTATATCTAAATCGTAAGAATTATTACTACTAGAACTACTAGAATTATTAGATTCTATAGTATCCTAGTTGCTAGTAGATAGGTTATAACAACCTATAGTAAAGGCAGCTTCTCTATTCTTATTCCTAGAATTTTTGTTACTTCTTCTTTAGCTCTTCTACTTCTTCTTATTCTTAAAGGCTTTATCTATATCTTTAGAGGCATTAGAATCGTTAGAATTAGAATCGGAATTCTTCTTCTAATTAGGAGGATTCTTTCCTTAGTTAGCTTTATTATTATTAAAACCATTAGAATTAGAAGCTTTATAACTAAGAGCCTTAAATATAGAGGAGCTTTTATCTCTTTGTTCTTCTAATAAGTTAGCTATAAGGAACTGTAAATTCAGCATTTTTACAGATAAACCTTGTGCTCTAGCAGCTCTAATAGAATATTGCTGCCTTTTAGCCTAGCTAGGGAAGGTCTTCTTTAAAGCATTAATATAATAATTTACCTAGTTAATAGGATTAATAGCTACACTATAGAGCTGTAATCTAGCTAGTAAATTATTAAATTCAGCATTAAAGGCCTTAAAAGATCCCTTATAGTTCGAAAACAATAAGTTGTAATAACTAGCATATAGCGTACTACGTTGTATTTCAGCACTCTATAAATACTGCCTAACTAGAACGTTATAGGCATCTATAGGGGACTTATGCTAGCTTATAGCAGCTTAAGGTCTAGATTAGCAACTATCTCTTATAATTATAAGGATAATAGCTTGTTCTAAATCTACTAAAGTACTAGCTATACTAGAATTATTAATAAATTAAGGGAATCCTAGTGCTCTAAATTAAATAGTTAAAGCTTACTTCTACTGTTTAAAATTTTTAGGGCCTTTTAGCTTAGCAGCCTCTAGAATAGAGTAGACCTTCTTATTTAACTCTTTTATAGTGCCTTTATTAAAAGCAGGCAGAAAAGTAGCACTATTAGAGGAACTAGAAGGTTCAGGGACTTTAAAAGAGACTTTAGAAGTCTTAGAAGTAACAGGATCTACTTTAGGAGACCCTATAGAGAGATTACCTATAGATGTAATTATAGTATCTAATTTACTTAGTAAATCAGCTATATTACCTTCATTTTAGCTTTATTTTGCTTCACTATACCTAATAAATCTATTTAGGGTCTCTTGTTGCTTATCTATTTAAGCTTTTAGGTTAGCTTATACATTATAGACTTACACTACTCTTTTAGAAGCTAATCTAGCTTCTTTTAGAGCCTTCTTAGCTGTATAATCTTCTTCATTAGAAGAGGAATCTACTAGCTGAGGGGGGGACCTTACTAGACCAGGAAAGCTAGTAGCAGCTATAGCTAGTGTACTAGAACCACTACCCCGTTCAGGGCTTGTGCTTTTTCCCTTGCCTGTTCCTTTTGGTGCCATTTTAAGGGTTTAAAAAGTAGCTAATTTAACGCTCTTTTATAGCTAATTGTTACGGTGTGATCCGACGTAGGTTTGTCGGAAGTAACGATGGGTTGTTGGATTCGACAGGTTATGTAAAGATTCGTAAGAGGAGTCGTAAGGGTTGCTGTAAGGAGCATCTAGTAATAGTGTTCTAGTAAAATAATAGTTAATTGTTTAATCTAACTACCTAAGTGTTGCTTCTAACTACTTATATATAATTGCAGTTATATACACTAGTGACCTACAGGTCTATATAATTATTCTATAATAAGTGCTACCTCTACAAAAAAGATTAGCTGTTCTAGCTGTTCTAAAATTAATTGTTAGTTATTAGAAGGTGTATTAGATTAAACTAAATAACTTATTAATCTAGCTGTTATAAAAGGCGTAGAAAGGTAGTTGTTATATTATTGCGTAAGTATATATTGTTGTTATTATTGTAGTGCAATCTGCAGTATAGGTTGCTATATTTACGCATTTTTCTCTGTGCACTTATAATACCTAAATTACACTTATAATCTAGTAACTATTAAATCTATATATTAAATTAATAGATTTCCTTAAACCTAATAGAGCGTTAAAGCTTATTCTATAACCTATATATAAGTAAAGTTGCGTAAAATTATCCTAAACAATATTAAATTCTATAAATTAATCTTATATAATAAAGCTAATTTATTAAATCTATATAGTATATTCCTTATGTAAGCTTATTCTATATAGTGTTAAAAGCATTAAACATTAATCTATCTTAAAGCTAGTTTTCTATTAAATCCCTCTAGGATATATCTCTATATATATACAGCTTATTTTAATCCTTAAGCATCCTTAATAGCAGTAAATTGTTAGTTAGTTATAGTAGGCTATTAGTTCTCTCTAGAAAGTAAAGCTAAAGGACGTTCTTAGTAGCTTTAGGGAGAGTTTTACCTAAAAGGCGCTAGTTTTACGCTTAATAGGCATTTCTACTAGTTTACCTATAGCTAGCCTTTTAGTTAGCGTTTTTACCTTAGTTAGCGTTAGCTTTACTGCAGAAGGTATCTTTTATAGAATTAATAAAGAGAAACGTGTTAAAGATAGATTAATTAGTATAAACTAAGCACTTCTTCTACATTAAATAGTGCTAAATCTATTACTAAAGAGGCTTTATATAGTAATAGGCTAGTTAGCTAAGCATTCTAAGAAGTTTATATAAATATAGTTAATTTTATATTATAAGCGTCTATTTTCTGCCTATAGTATATTAATATTACTAGCAACCTTTAGTAAGGTTTTATTTTTATTAATAATATTATTAATACCTTTATTAAATTAACTTATACTATTTAGTTAGTTATATATACTGTAGATAGCAGTTTATAATTTATTAAACTACTTATTAAATAGACCTCCTTTAGCCTCTATTTTAACTTAGTTAATCTTTTTATTTAACTTATTAATTTTAGTAATATAGAGGTTAAGTTGCTTCTATATAGTATTACTACCTATAGAAGTATTCTTAAGGTAGGCTTTAATTATTTCCTTAGCGTTAGATTTATACTTTTCCTAAAGGAGACTATTACACTAGGTCTAGAATTGCACCTTAGCTAATAGAATAAAGAGTAAATCTATACAGCTAATGCTAGCTAAGGTACCTACAATAGTACTATTAATCCCGCTAAATTTATTAAAGAAGTAGATAGTAAGTAATACTACTTATAACAGTAAACTAGTAGATAAATCTATAGTAATAGTTTCTTTGCCTCTTTTTACTATATTACTACTGTAGTATATAGTAGCTACTGCTTTTACCTATATTTTACCTCTTCTAGCTACTCTAGTGTTACCTATAGATACCTTAGTATTCTTACCTTTATATTACTAGTTTTAGTGCTTTACTTTATAGTTATTGTAAATTCTAAAGATATATATTACTATATTCTACTAGAGTAAGTAATATATATTGTCTTTAGAGACCTTAATACTAGTTTTATTTATTGTACTGCCTTTAAGAGTAAATTTATAGGTATAAGTGTAAATAGTATTTTCTATATTCTATACCTTTTCTTTAGCTCTATTAGTGTAGTAATACTAACTATAGTCTTCTATAATAGGCTCTACATTAGTAATATTAATGTTATCTTTAATTTCTATAGAAATAGTGCTAAAGATAAACTTATTAACTTTTAGGGTGCTTTTAGCACTTCTAGGCCTACTAAAAGTGCTATATAAGCAGCAGAAATTAAGCAATATAAGATAAGTTTTAATATTGTTTAGCTCTATAGCTACTATATTACCTTTATAGTTATATTCTTACTCCTTAAACTTAAAACCTTTACTCTTAGCGTTAGAACTATTATTATAATTAATATATATATTAAAAGCAATATATTCTTCTTTAGGTTTAAATAGTAGTAGTATTATAGCTTAAGTGTAGTTACTATTATTATTCTTTTCTTAGAATAAGCTATCTAGGTTTACTAGAATTAATAATTCTAAACTACTAAAAGAAAAGAATAATAGTAGTAGATTTTCTGTAAAGAGAACAAAAGGGGCTAGAAGTAGCTCTATAGAGGTTAGTTAGTTCTATAGGCTATAGGAATTTACTCTATAGGTAGTCTATTGCCCTTAGTATAGTATTTTAGTATTTAACTATTAGAAGTAGCTAAATAATAGCTTAAAAAGATAGAAAAAGTAGTAGCTATAATAGTATTACTAAATTTATAAAGACTTTATAATATATAAGAGTATAAGAAAAAGGTTATATAGTAGAAAGCGTAAAAATTTATAAAAGTAAAGGTAAATTTATAGAAAAAGTAGGTTAAAACAATAGTATATAGATTTATAGGTGTTTTTTTTCTAACCTCTTATAATTCTATAATATAGGTTAATTTTAATAGTTCTAATAATAATAAATAAGGAAATAAAGAAAGAGATACTAAGAGATTTAAACAATCTATTATATAATAAAGAAAATTAAGACTTATAAAAAAAAGGGTTAGTAAAAAGCTTCTGCTAGCTAATTTAGGGTTTTTTAGTAAGCTATATTACTCTTTTAATAATACTAATACTCTTCTTTTTAATTTATAAAGTGCTTCTATAGATATTTATTTATAATTTTAGAAGTATTAACTTTAAGCTTATCTTTAGAAATCTATTAGTTATCTTTAGTAAAGAACCCTTTCTATTATATAAAGAATTCTAAATGCAGCTTACTTAACCTACTGTAGAAACGTTAAATTTAATAGGTATAAATTTACTTAATTTCCTAATAGTTCTCTATACTAAACCCTTTTATTATAATTAGCAGTAGTAGTTACTCTTTTTAGTTAAAAGAGTCTTTACTTTATCTTAGCTTCTAAAGGTAAGCTACTAATACTACTAGGTATATATATAAATCTAGTAGGAAATCTAGGTAAAACAACAATAAGCTTACTTTTATAAGAACCTTATATAGCTTTACTTATTAAGGAAACTATTTCTTTTTTAGCTTTTCTAGAAGTATATATCCTTAGTGTAATTATAGGTAAACTATATTCTTTACTTTAATATTAATAGGCTTATACTAAGTGTTATATTTAATCTTACTTAAGGCATTTACTATACTAATAGCTATTTCTACCTCTTATTAATATAGCTTCTAAAGTATAGCTATATTGCTTATATCTATTCTATTGCTAAGAATATTATTTAATTAGATTAAATTAACAATAGTAGCTAGTTAGAAACTATATATAAGTTTATTAAAGGAAATCTCTATATTAGCTACTACTGCATTATTAAGTTAGTGCTATAGTACTAAAAGTATTGCAGTCTATAGTGTATTTAGATTTATAACTATATAGTATTAAATAGTAATAATAACTATTTAATTCTTCTATTTAGCTATTCTATCTATCTATAGGTAGTAAGCTATAGCTATAAGCAATTTACTTCTAATTTAGGTAAATATACTTCTCTAAACGTTAGAAATAAACTTTAGATCTTAGTTGCTTATAATCTACTTAGGAAGGCCTTAGTTTAATAAATATAGCATCTATAAAAGTAGTTTTACCTAAATTTCTACTATATATATTATATACTTAAGTATAAGGATTATTTACTTACTAAATAGGTAATTTACTAAATATAGTAAGTTATAGAAGCTATATCTATCTTTTTGCTATAAAGTGTTTATTAAGCTAACTTTAGGTATATTAGTAATAAAATTAAGCAAAATTATATAGAAGAGCATTAGAACTAACTCTAATAACCTTAATTCCTTTAGTAGCTTACTGCAGTTAATTATATTTTCTTTATAGATATAGTAGTAAGTAATATAGGTTTAAATACACTTATATATCTATAGAAAGTAAACTACCTATAATTCTACTGCTATTCTATAAGCGCTAAAATAGTTTTAATTATTATAGACTGTTTTAAGGATAAATTCTATAACTTTTATAGGTATATATAGTTAAAATAGGCCTTTTCTATTATAATAGTATAAAAGCCTATTGTTTTATAGAGTCTATCTATACAGCAAAATCCTTAGTCTTTATTATTAATTTTATTAATCCTACTTTTTGCAAAAGTCCTTAATACTTTCTATAATTCTACTAAGCTTTAGATTAAAACTATAGCCTTAAATAATTTCCTTTTTTAAACCTTTATCTAATACTACTATAGTGCTACATTCTTTAGCAAAAAATACGCTTATATTAAGCTTATTAAATTTACTATTATAAGCCTTCTTTTAGTATAAAACTATAACTAGCAACCTAGAGAGTGCATTTAGCACTACATTTAGCACTTCTAGTATATAGAAGACTCTTAGGTTAAATTGCAATAAATAATTAGCTACTTTAGCTAATTTTAGGTTAGCTTTATCTAGATTTATTGTAGTAAATAAGGTATATTTAATAATCCCTTTTGCTAGTAAGTAGTCTATAATAATATTAATAGTGTAGTAGTTAAATTAAACTATTTTCTATAGCTTTTAAACACTCTATATAATTATAGCTACCTCTACCTTAGTTAATTTATAGCGTTTCTTTAGGTTAAAAGTGTATCTTAAGAGAAAGAGAATTAGTTAAAGCTAATTATTTTTAATATCTTTACTAGGTATACTATAACTGTTTTATTTGCCTATAAGCTAAAAGATAAAGAGCCTAAATTCTTCCTTATAAGCGTTAACTTTAAAGAATAAATACTTACTAGAGTTATAGTGCTATAAAATAGTGTTTTTATTAAGGTATACCTTTACCTCTTAGAATACCTTCTTTTCCTTAGGTTTTAGTAAAAATATTACTTCTTAGGCTTTCTTTTAGTATATTAGTTTTAGTAAACTATTAGCTAAGCCTTTTTTATAAAGCTCTTACAGTAAGGTAGTTTTTTATTTCTATAGTAAGTAAATTTATACATTAAACTATAGAATACTTTTCTATAAAAAGCTAGCTATACTAATAAAGGTCTTTAGATTTATAAGATCTACTAGAAACTTAAGTTTTTAAAAGGCTTTTAGCCTATTGTTTATATTAGTAATTCTATTACTATTAATAATAAAACCTAATAGCTAAATAGCTAAGTAGCCTATAAATAACTTCTTTATAGCTATTATTAACTTATTTTTCTTTAGTATTAATAAAACTATATTAAGGTATATAAGGTAGTCTTTAGTAAAGTTAAAGAATACAATAATGTTATTAATATAGATTTATATAAAATACTAATACTTTTAAAATAATTAGTTTATATACTATTAAGCAAAAGCTAATACATTCTTAAAGCCTATAAGCACTATATTTAATACTTTTAATCCTTATTTTAATATTACTACTATATAAGATTAATACTCTTATCTTATAGAAAGCTAGTAGAAAAACCGTAATATATTAAAGAGCAAAAATATCTTCTTACTATATATATCTACTATAATATTTAATTAATTTAGTAAAGGGTATATATCTAGTATTACTACACTATTAAGCAGCTTTATATTAACTACAACTTATTCTTTTCTTTCTATTAGAGTTTTAATCTATACTATAAAGGCTAAGTAGACTATAGCTGCTAAGTTGTTTAAATATAATATCTTTCTACTTAAATATAGCTTATTATAAACCTTATTTAATTTAGCTTTATCTTTAGCTTCTAGTAAGTAGATTTAAATAGGTTTTAGCTACTTTTACTATCTATTTACTAAATCTACTCTTATATACTAGTCTTTAGGTATAGAAATAATACCTTTATTACAATAAATGTTATATTTATTTATTAAGTTAATAAGTTTAGCTATAACGTTTAGGTTTAAGTTTTCTATCTTAACCTTATATTTATTATAAATATATAGTATATCCTTAGAATATAAGATTCTATATATAGAGATACTATTATTAACTTTCTTAGGGTTAAATCTACTACTGTTACCTTTTTTCTATATCTTATAATTTTCTATAAGTAATAGACTATTATTAAGTATAATATCCTTAGAAAAATATATATATAAATTAAATAGGTTTATAATTATATAGTTAGCCTTAAGCTCTTTATTATACTAAAGATAAGTAACCTTCTAATTTTTCTAGATTATAATAAATTTATCTAAATAGTTATAGGCTACTATTTATTCTTAGTTAGTTATATTAAGTAATACATCTAGAATAAGGTTAGATTTTAAGTATATATAGTAAGCAGTAGCTTTTTTATTAGCTAATACCTCCTTCTATTTAACTAAAATATACTTCTATAATTTTAGCGGAATTATTATAGCTTATACTACTGTTATATTCTAATATAGAATCTTTAGAATTAGCTAGAAGATACCTATTTCTATAACTATATTATAAATAGACCTAATAGTAGCTCTAGAGCAAATAAAATTAATTTTAACACTATAATTATAGAGGAAGGTTAAACCTAGAAGGAGCTTTAGTTCTAGGTTACTTATTATATTAGCTATAACTATAAAATAGCTAGTTATAAGTACACTATATATAGATCTAGGGATATAGAAGTTAAATGTAGCTATCTTAAAGATATAGAAGAATAATTACACTCTAGTAACTAGTTTTAGCTCTATTTTTGCCTATTTTATATTTTAACTAAACTAAGTTAACTATACTTTATTAATTAGCACTAAAGAGGTTTTAGTATTTAGGTAGATTTAATATAATAGTTCCTTATTATAGAATTAAATAGAAATCTTTAGAAAGGAATTTAACTTTAAAATACTAGATTTAATAAGCTATAGCCTTATAACTGCTTTAACTACTTACTCTATTTAGATTCTCTATAAATCCTTTTAGTCTATCTCTATTTAAACCTTTTTTTTTTACTTTTCTTTACTTTTAGTAAAATAAGTTTTAATAAAGTTAGATTCTAGGCTAATTAGTAGTTCTTTAGTATTAACTATTTTTTCTTCTTCTATTAGCTAGTATCTATAGCTTTTAAGGTACTTTTTATAGTTTTTTTAGTTAAATTTATCTTTAAACGTTATTATATAGGTATATTCCTTATTATTCTATAGTAAGCTTTATTATTAGAAACGTTAAAGCTACTAAGGATATTGTAGCTTTAGCTAATAATTCTAGCTAGCCTCTAAATTCTAGTTCTACTAAGGCTAAAGTTACTACTCTCTTAGTAGCTAATTCCTTTAGTTTTATAGTAGGTATTAAGTATAATTATTCTAGTAATTTTTATAGAATAGAGGTTAGAACTAAAATTAACTATTGCTTCTATTCTAGTTAGCTTAGTTACTTTAAGCTGCTTTATTGTTTTTAAAGTTCTTACTATTAGATTTACTTTAAGTATAATAAGCATTAGTACCTTCTTTATAGTCTTTTAACTTTTATTGTTTTTCTAGATCCTTAAGGCATTTTTATAGATCCTTAACCTTATTATCTACTATAGTAATATATATAGATCTTAGGTCTTTTACTATTAAAATTAAGTATAGCTATTATAATCCTAGGTATAGCTTATAATAGAGTCTTAAAAGGAGCTAAAGATCTATAGTTTTACTATTTATATAGGTATATTAAAATACTTTAGAGGTAAATTCTCTAAATAATTTTTCTTTAATTATATTTTACTCTATAAACTTAGCTAAATCTAGCTATATTATTATATCCTAGATCTATATACTAAATTCTTTATAAATAGTAGTATAAATAGAGTTTAAACTACTAAAAATAGCTGTTTTTTTATAGTAATCTAGATACTGCTTATACTATATTAATGCATTCCCTTTAAAGAGAGTTTAAAGCTTAATATAAATAGCTTCTTAGGTATTAATTATACTACAGCTATAGTAGTCTTTAATAGCTTAGATCTATAGCTCTATATTGTAGAAAATAGTGTACTTTTCTTTATATAAAATTAGCTTATAGATATTTTTATTGTTAAAGAGTTTAAAGTAACTAATATTAGTAATTTTCTATATAAAATCTATTTATTCCTTAGGGATTTAGAACTATATATTACCTTAGTTATTCTATTTCTAATGTAGATCTAGCCTCTTATTTACTAGATTTAGCTAGAGATTATTATTTCTAATATAGTATAGTGCCTATTAATTTATATACTAATATTTAAAGTTACTAAATGCTTAATTCTAGTCTTTTTTAGTATCTTAGCTTTTCTTAGCCTTACTATTATAGTATTGCTTTAATAAATTCTTTAGAAATTACAGTAGCTTTTATTCTTTTAGAAAAGTACTAAGGTATTTAAAGTATCTCTATATTATATAGTTTCTTTTACCTAAAGGTTACTTTTAACCTTACTTCTAGCCTTAGTTATCTTTTAGAGGTAAGTAAGAATTAAAAGCCCTTTATCTATAATCCTTAAGCTAAAAGCCTTATTAGGTATAGTATTATTTATTGTATTTATTTTAAGGCTTAAGTATAATCTCTATTTTCTAGGCTAAGTATTATTACTCTACCTAAAGAGCAATAACTTTATTATTTAATTCTCTCTATAATTTACTAATTTTATTAATTAATTCTCCTTTAATTCTACTAAATTACTTACTAATTTCTATAGAAAAACCTATAAGCTATTTTAGTAAAGGGTTCTTTTTTTTAAGTAGCTTTACTGCTTTCTTTACTTTATACTTTAGCTTAAAGGTATAAAACCTTTAGTAAGCCTATAAAAGTAGTAAGATTTTAGCTAGTTCTTTAATTAATAAGTTCTTTTTAGCAGCTTAAGGTGTATTTAATAGATCTAGGTCTTTAGTAAGTAGTGTAAATCTAGATCTCTATACTTACTTTCCTTTAATATTCTAGGTAGAACTAGCGCTAGCTTTATAGATAGTGTTTCCTAAGCTATTAGATCTAGATAATTTAGCTTTAGCTTTTCCTTTTAGCATTACTATTAGTAAATCTATAAGGAGTTTAGTAGATTTAGCCTTATTAATAATTCTATTAACCTACCTCTATACCTACTATACTATAGAAGTATTAATAGTATTCTAGTAAGAAGGTAGTTCTACTAGCTTAGGTTAGTTATATAATTTAAGCTGTTTATTAATAAATTTATAGTAAGTAAGATAAAGTAGTAAGCTTCTTTTTTCTTAAGGTATAAGATCCCTTTTTTAAATCTAGAAATCTAGATTTTAGCAGTAAAATTTATAGAATTAGTATATAGTTTTAAGTTCTCTATTAGTAAAAGAAATATAATTCCTTCTACTAAGCTCCTTCTAAAGTTGCTCTATCTTAGATATTGTAATTTTAGCTTTTTAAGCTTAAGGAGAGTTAGTAACAATTAGAAGCAATTGCTACTACTTATTACAGTATAATTTAACGTAGGTTTGTTAGAAGTAACAATAGGTTGTTAGATTCAATAGGTTATATAAAGATTTATAAGAGAAGTTATAAGAGTTGCTGTAAGGAGCATTTAGTAATAGTGTTCTAGTAAAATAATAGTTAATTGTTCAATCTAACTACCTAAGTGTTGCTTCTAACTACTTATATATGATTGCGGTTACGTGCACTAGTGACCTGCGGGTCTGTATGATTATCCCGTAACACTAATTATAGCTAAATTACAGTGGAAATAGTAGTAAATAACAGTAATAACCTCTACTAGATATTAATAGATTGCTCTATTATAGGCCTAGAAGTGCCCTATATCTTTAGAAATTATACTAAGATTTTTCTCTAATTTCTTTCGTAATAGGTATAACAGGCTCTAAAGGCTGCGTTGTATTGCGATCTATATGCGCATATAATTTGTATAGTAGACTAGATTGACAAGCGGTCGCGAGAGGCACAAAACACAGGTTCTAGCTATTTTTAGCTAAAAAATTCAGGAGATTCTTCTCCAATTAGGTTCCAATAAATTAGTGGAGACCTAGGCACAGCTAATTTAGGGATATCTAGCTAATTCCTACTTTAAAATCCTAACTAGTGGGATTACTACATAAATTAATTCTGCGACTAAAAACATAGGAATATCTACAACAAGAGCTGTTAGGCGTGCACTACAAATTGTAGTATAGCTACTAACAAGGGTGTATAGGGTGCACAATATAACAACAACAATAAGCAATGCAGTGTAGCGCTAAGCTTATTTCTTAATAGAAATAATTAATTAGGCAGTGCCTAATAAAACAATTTACAGTGCAAATATAATATATGTAGATATATATATTTTAATGTTACGCAACGATAGAACCTAGCTATTAAGAATAGCTTTAAAAGTGTATATATATAGGGTGTATAGAGTGCAGGAGGCACAGGGTAGGCAGAATAAAAACACTAGTATAGTGGCTAGCGATGTATATGCAGCAGGTATTAATAGCTTCCAGCAAGCTACTAATGGCAGCAATAGCTGCTAGCGCAGGTCTCAATATAGCTTCTAGTGGGTAATACAGTACACAATAGTAGATTTTCAGCGGGCTAACAGCTTGCAGATAGGTCTTCTGGGCTTATAACCTATTGAAAATAATAGGGATTACAGGACTAGATATCTAAGAGGGTAGTGGTCTCTTAGATTTAGCACCTGTAATTGCTTCTAGCAATTATTACGTAGTAGAAGCAGCAGCGGCCTAAATTAAGCTGTAGTGTATAGTACTAGATCACGTAGAGGCAATAGATAACTGTAATAGTAGTATCTTTATATTAAGAGCGCTGTAACGAATAAGTTAGTAAGGGTAGGATCTTGAATCTTTCTAGTCCCTTATAGACCTACTAACTATATTAGCAGGCTATAGTCACTAGAAGGGGCTTATAGGCTACTTTATAATTTCCGCAAAAAGATTTACTATATAAAAACAAAAAAATCAACTTACAGCTATATAAATAAGACGCCTATATATACAATTTAACAAATTCCACTAATAATAAGTAACCCTTATAAGTAACTCTATTTAACAATTATACTATTAAATAGCTTTAATTCTTAGCTTTTAAATAGTATACTTCTTAAATTTCTACTATTGCTAGTTGTAGAGAAAA